>UZAE01001498.1:0-13013 GCA_900617975.1 Rodentolepis nana
ATATATATATATATAACTGTCCTCTCAGTGAAAGCTCAACACCACTTTTCGTTTGGGCAAATAACACTATGACAGCAATAGTTTTATCTTAAAAATAATTAAGCGTCAGCATACCATTTTTGCCAAATCTCTACAGTTTCCCGGTTTAATTTAAGCTAATTAAACTAATCAATTATTTTTTATTACAATTTTTTATTAGTTAAACCCCCTTACGAGTTCAAAAGAATTTAACCTGATAATCTTATGGTGATAAGGTTTTAAATGCAAAGATTGTAAATTAAACGCTTACACGAAGGATGAAATAGATGAGAAAGTACGTGTGAATAACTAGATCGGTCCAGTTTAGAACAGAAAGTCCCTTCGTAAGACACAGGCCTTGTATTAGAAGTGGCGGTCGTCCCTCCATATAACTGTCAACAAATTACTCATTATTTGGAATAATTTTAGAAATAAACTCGGAATAAATAAAAACAAATATAATACGAAATAAGCCTACCGTATTACATCTGGGAGGGTCTCTATCTCGCTCAGACTGAAAATAATCAATAAAAAAGACAAAAATTAACTTAAATTGAAAGTTAATTTAAAAAAAATTGATACTGCTAAAACATTTGCTTATGCTGTTTTAATACAACGAGATAATGACGCTAATTATCGGGTTTGGTGATGAGTAATCAAGATTAAGGCTTCAATATGTATATTAGAGTGGTTAAGTTCATAACTTCGATTTGTAATTAAATGAGAATAAATTCAATTAAAATAAAAAACGTAGGCTAAAATTAATAATTTAATAAAGCCTTACAAGATTGTTCCGATAATGTATATAATCCAGCTCATTGTGCAAAGCATTACGTAGATAACGAGCTGAAAGACAAAATAAGTGACGATTGGAGATTAGTTGAAACATGCAAAAAAATCAATGTTTCCAGTAAATAAATTAAATTCACTTCCATTGCAACAAGAAATGCAGTATGGATATATCTTCCGCTGGGCAAAGTACCGTTTACTTCCATTCCATCGCTGACTCAAGGTCTACCCCCGTTGTTTCACTGTAATATCGAATCTATATTATTTAAGTCCTCTTAAAATATATTGCTATAACAACTCTGATTCGCCCACTGCTTTGTAACTAGGGTAAAAAATGATTTTCTTTAAAATTTCATATGAAAAACTATTTTTTTTACAAATAAGTGGAGATATTTATAACTTTTCAATGTGTGAGGGGAATTTAAATACAGTGTAGTAAATTAGAAGAAACACTTTACTGCATTTACACTTCGACTCTGGTTTTATCCTTGTTGTACCTTGATTCCACTGGTATTTACAGGAACCTAGTTAAGTAAATATCAAATAATTGTTCCCTATTCTGAGTAGATTTATATTTGTGGAACTCAGAGTCTAAAGACAAATCGGCCAATTTAGATGACTGGTCGACCAGCTATATCTACGTCTCTCCTCTTACCAACTAAGATGGCTGCAGACCATAAGAGCTTACATGAATTCAAACGATAAAGATTAAGTTTTCTTAAAATTATTCCCCTTTGAGGTTACGAGAAGCGTTGTGCTGACTATATTACTATTTATATTCATCTTTGACAGACTAAATTCCATGATTTCCGGAGCAGAAGAGATCCAAATATCTCTTATCAGTGACAGGAATGACATACAGATTTTTGGTACATGACACTTAGCGTTCACGTAGTTCCAAACGAAATTTGTTAATAGTTCTTTATCCAGTTATTGCACAATTTTTAATATTCATAGTATATATTATTATTAAAAAGACAATTCAGCCAATGTTCTTAATTAACGACGCTAGACCTGGGAAATAAGCGTTAGAAGGAGTTAGATTTGGTATCAAATTAGCCGATAATTTAGTCATTTACGGGATGCCAAATAATACTATTATTATTACTATCATATCACATGATTCATCAACGTATTTAAAATAAATAATATTCCAATCAATACCATCTTTCTGTTTTTCTATGTGGACTTTTCAGCCAAAGCGTATTGGGACACGGCAATTATATTACATATTTATTATTCATTTCCTTTCAACAATGCTGGACAGAAATCGGCTTATAAGTATTGTTATAGATAGGGCCTTAATGGTGCATAACAAAGCAATTGAACAAATTTCCACATAAAAAACCCCAGATGAATAATCGTTCGAAAACGGGGTGTTCGGTGTAATTAACTATAGTAGATAAAATCAAATTATGAAAATTTTGCAAGTTTTTTATTAATTGACTAATTCTATTAGTATTTATTGAGTTCACTGGAGTCTATGACAAAACAGAGGAAAAATAAATGAAGAGTTTCTTCAGATTGGTCGTTTCTACTACCACTAAAATGAATGAAAGAGGGTGATTCGAAAAGATGCTCTTAGAAGAGAAGCAGTAATTGAAGGTGATGACAAATTTACTTTATCGCCTTAATTTTTTTATATCCGGGAGTACACTTTCTCTATTTTCTTATAATTTGATAGCCAAATACGCAATAAAATTGTCAACATAAGAACCTTGGAATCTGTTCATGAGCTACTCATAAAAGTTTCCAGACAACCGTGCCTAACAAGGTGGTCATTTCTGTTTCATTTCGAGAAAAAAATGCAATTATGTTGGTAAGGTGGAGTTTAGGTCAACTGAATGTCAAAACTCTACACGTAGACATTCTTTGAGCAGTTAAGATACTGACTGTTGCTGCTAATTTCCCTTCTATGCAATTTGTTGGCGAAATAGTAGAATAGAATTATTGCTTTCAATCTAGCAGATTTCAGTCGTATTGATCTCAAGGAAGCGAAAATGTCATGCCTCTATTAGCGGTGGTTAGAGAAAACTAATAAATATTGATTTTATTTGCTCCTCATTGAGCGAGGAGTTTATCGATATTGACCAATTGAATAAATATCTATTTGCAGTGGTTGGTCATATAAAAGCCAAAAATTGTGGTTATTCTTTACAGATTGCGAGCGTTAATTATTTTAATCAAGAACACAAATTACCAAAATAAAAAGAACATGAAAAATTATTTAAAGGTTAAGATCATTTTAAAAAAGACCGATAAACACTATGAGTGTTCAACTGGCAAAATAATTTTATTTTAAAGTTGAGGAAAACTGTAAGAAGGCAACCAAATAAGTTGGAAAATTCCTACTTCTTATGCAATATATTTTTTAAAATCTCACCAGAATTCTTCCAGATCGATAAGATACTGAGGTCATTTGTTCACAAAGGAATCGAATTCTCTGATTTAGGCTTCCATGCACTCTTCCAAATAACTCGCTTTGTTTAGGCCTGAACTTCACGGATTTTTTCTTTGAATTTCCTGTGGAAGTATCAGCATCAAGAGTGGGGAAGCTTTCGAGCTTCAAGGATACAAAATGTTCTCCTGGTTTCTCACCGTTCGTTTTTTTCAAACTCCTCAAGTCATTCCTGTCCTCATTCTCACTTTGTTTACCCGTGTGGCTAGAGTTTGAAAATTCAAAAGGCACATCTGTTGTAGCAGCCATGCTAGGAAGCGTCCAGTCGTCTGTATCACCAAATTGCATTTCCTCAAGCCATTGATTTCGTTGTCGGTGGAAGGGATCATCTTCACTAAAGTCAAAATCCGGATCAATATCTACATCACAATCATTTTGGTCAATTCCACGAAAGATGTTCGGATAAGCCATTGATTGAGGGGTCGGTTCAGGACGGAATCGTTTGAGTAGATGCTTAACTAACAGGTAAACAATATTCACAAAGTAGATCGATGATGAAAGAGCAAGTGGAAACCACCACTTGAGTTTTGATGTAGGACAATCATCAATCCAGTGAACAGAAGGAGGGGAAGAGTCTGAATTTGGCATAGTGCTCACGAATGCCTCCGTTTCAGTAGTCATCGTGATCAAATGCTCTACTAGTACATTTGAACTCCCGCTTTAGTGAACGTGCTTGCCACAATTGCACATAGGATCCCTGTTTACAAAGAGATTTTGTTTTAACCAGTAGCGTTCGAGTGCGTGCCACAGACGCACAGATTGTCCTTCTGTGTGTGTATGTGTTTAGCTCTTGGTCTCTTGGTCGGCCACCTTTCTCACCTCACTCCCTCGCTGTGTAGTATTTATGGTGGCAACTTAGCAGGTTGTGGCTCTCGCTGCTTTTGTATGTGTATTTACAGGACGATTTGTAGGGGTTTGTTTACAATAGATGGTGGCTCCAAGCGATAGATACATATAGCTTGCCCAAAGTGATCTCAACTCTAGTTTCACTAATTCAAACTGATTAAATAAAAGGTAAAACCTGGGTTTTCATTGTTTCTTCACATTATTTCAATAAATAAAACAGAGGTCTTAACGAAATATAAATGATTTCAGACAGATTTCTCGAGCCTGACTTGTGAAATTCGTCGAATAGCAATAGTTCGCACCACAGATGGAAATCCTCTTTCTGCTCTTTCGTGGTAAGCTGGCTGAGAGATTATGCTCCCTAAATCAAGGTGAAAATTGTTTGAAATAATGACAATCTATTTGCCACCGAGTAGCTACAGCAGTATCCAACGTTTATTTCAGCGAGCTTATATTACTATTTCACTTTCAGTTGCAAAAATAATTATGCCGTTGCATTATATGCAAGACAAGCAGATTTGACTGTTAAAATGGTTTCAATATTAGTGTCCAAGAGCAACACTGGAGATTAGAGGGGTAATAATTCACTCTTCAAGTCAAAAGGCGTATTCACTGGAAATGTAACTTAATTTTATTAAACGAAATAGAAAATCAGTAATCAGTGGATTGCTTTTGAATTAACCCACTTATAACCCGATATGACTCAGTAGAAAGGTATTTGATAGCTTTCATATAATTCAAAAGCAAATAACAATGATTGTCTTGATAGAGTATTTAAAAGGGCCTTTGCGCAAATTACTCGAAATGTAATTTGATTGTTATGCGAAGCCAGAATGGAGACATATCGATCCCTATCAAACGAAGATAAAATATCACTAGATTTCAAAAGTCGTCTTACAATTTGCACAAAACTTTGATATATCATGAAACTAGAAGAATCAATAAAATTTAGGCAGATTTAGTCAAAAGTGTTATATGAGAATACTTGCAAAGACACAAATATACTATATAGCAATTAACGTAAGAAATTGCAAACACTGGAAATATTACATTAATTCAGAAAATATTAGAATTAAAGCTCCCTAATTCACGATTAATTTTCAGACGCGGTTCTAAAGGAAGGATCCAACTTTGTTTTTTAAGTCGATTTCAAATTTTAGGAATTAAGTGGCTGTAAATGAATAAAACGAATTTGAGATTCTAAATTCACTGTGCTTGTTATAGATTTCAAATAGATTGTAATATCAAATAAAACATAATTTGCTAAAAGCTAAATAAAATAAAAATGATAAATTCTTTTCTTTAAAGGCTAATAAATTAAACTTTAAGTTATATACAATAGGAGAAAATAAAGAACACAAATAGCAATAAAATAATAACATAGGATACTTTTAATGAAAATAAGCATCAAGATTAAAATGTTTGACACAAGGATAGATAGTATGAAAATATTAAGTTATTTCGTTTGAATCACTGAATATACTTTTCCTTACATGTAATCAACGATTTAAGTCAAGGTCAAATTGACAAAAATTTGTCTTCGGATTGAAACCCGTAAGATATTATGGCAGGTAAGTTACCCATAATCTAAGCAAAATATATGACTGGTTATGAAGCACATTTTAATTGTTTAGGTGCTATATTTCAAAGTTAATACTAACTTCTTCAGTTGCTTTTTGCGAATCACGACTTGCTTTCAATTATAGATTACAATTTTAAAACATTATATTTATTTTATATTCTCAATTATGCTCTTATCTGCATTAAAAAACTTTCTTAAAATCTTAATTGCATAACTTGAATAGATGGAAATCGGCGTTAAGATGCCACCATCCTAATGTCATACTCCTTATTTCGGCGCAGTTCAATTACAATACCAACTAACACTGCGACCTCAAACGGTCCTCTGCTCGCGTCTGCTTCGCCTCCCACTCGATCATCAAAGCATTTTCCAATAATGTCAAAACCATTCTCATCCAACTCTTATATTCGTGGTCGGGGTTCTTTCACCGAAAGAAAACCTCCCCATGTCATCCTGCCAATAACTCCAACACCTCCGCCACTACCACCTCCGCCTTCTAATCCTCAGTTAGCACCATTAAAGCCTCGATCCAGATCTCAGCAATGGTCGTCTTCAAAGGCTTTTGGAATAGCCGGACTTGAAAAGTTGCCCGGTTAGTAACTTATCTTGTCCGCATGCTACTGAAATAGTCAATGTTATCTAAAGTAACGAAGTTAACAATTGCAGGTCATTTTTAGAAAATATGTCCACGTGCGTCAAGCTAAAGATAAATTGTAGGATTTCTAACATATATTAATCTATTATCAGCATTTATTCATTTTGAGCATATACAGCTTAAGATTTGATTAAACATAAATTACCACTTTCGTTCAGCATTTTTCATTTACTGATGCGAAAATTTTTTCTAAAATATCTGTGAGATCACGTCTAAGCAAGCATTTTTTTAAAAAAATTTGTTGACATGTTCAACCAAATCGCTTTTGCACTCATTGCCTACTAAGTCCCACTAACAATGTGTTTGATGAGTTCATAAGTAAATAAGTTAATTTTGCATTAAGATGCTGAAAAGTCAACCGTTGCATTGCTAGCCAAAAGTCTATATTTTTATTTTGAATTTACTTATTTGCAAAAGTGTTTCGTTTTCAATATTACGTTTCAATAAAGTGACCTTTGGTGCTCTTACTGGCTCCACTGTGGTCTAAACTCTTAGTTAGTTTATAAACTTTTAAGTCTATATTTTGTTATGGCATTATACACCACTGAACCCATGTTTCATTGATACCCATTCACGCTTATTAAAAACGAACACTTTGAATATTTTCTATATAAATATGGATCAGGCAATAATTTCCTTCGAATGTTCACTTTTCTCAACTAATTTTAACGTCTACTAGGATTCGGCTGATTAGATTAATACTACCAATATAATCACGAATTTGAGTTTAATCCGTTTTAAGTAGTTCTACACGCAAGTATGAACCTTCGAAGAAAATATTTTTTTATAAAGTTTTGTTTAGTAAAGCACTAACATCTATCTCTGTGGTCGTCAATGATGATAAGGAGGAGGAGGAGGTAGATGTTTATAAGGTGATTTTACGCAACAAGCGAAAGGCGAGTGTGAGGGTGAGGGTGAGAGAGCGAGGGAGGAAGGGAGGGAGGGAGAGAGAGAGAGGTATATGCAGTTGAAATGTCCAGGTTGGGAAAGGGCCTAAGCCTAATGGTTGTGTTTATGCGTGCAGCAAGGGACTGCCATTTGTCTTTGTGGCCAGCACCCACCACCACCACCATCACTGCAGCTGTTAGGCTTGGCAGCCACAGCCATCATCGGTAGACACATAGCAACCCCCCCCCCGCCCCCCTCCTTACCCAATTGGATTCATCTTCCTCCTATTCAATCTTGCACCACTTTCTTCTTTTCCCTCTCCTCTCTCCCCTCCTCACAGGAATATACATTCTTTTGGAAATTCAGTTCTTCAATAGTGCACTTGGCTGTTTCTGGCTGTTTCTTTGTTTGATATTGATTTTCGATACATTGGATGGGTACAAGAAGGAAATTACCTGGGCATAAAAGTTCACTATAGCGCATGAGAGGTCATAAAAGTTGTCATAATTCCCGATCGCTTAGTTCTTTTAAAATTAAAAAAAGGGAAGAGAAAATGAATTTGAATATGGGATTTATAACGGGCCCTATTTCGCATTACTGCCACTTTGTCTCAAAAGGGTTTTCTTGGTTCTTTGGTTGGTTGAAGTTTCATATCGAGAGTCACTCGACAGCAGTCACAATGAACGTTATCCTTCAAGTTCTGCTCTCCACAAGCTGCTTCAAGCTCGAGTGATAGTAGAAAAGCCATCACGAATTGATTCCGTTTACAGGTTGCGTTAGTTAAACTGTTTGCGCTACCTGACTTTACAGTTCAAGATTGAGCATGGATTAGCTTTCTCCTCCTAACTACTTTATTTGCTATCTGCCAAAGAGCTGAGGACGATTGAATTGTGAGCACTAACCTTTGATTTCAGCTGAAGCTGATATGAGAGTGAGTCAAAAAGTTCTTGGACAAATGCCATAAATTTAAATGGACTAAAGATTCACGAGTTTTACGGAGTACCGTAAGAAATGTAGTCCAAAAGTGGGAAGTTAGAGGGCGGGTCAAAAACCTATCAGTAAAGTGCTATAATTTTAAATAGAAGTTCAAACATGTTCTTAGAGCGCCTTCAAAACTTGCATACAACTGGCCGATTACTTTATATAAGGTCAGAAACAAGACTGGTTGCAATTTTTCAACCTTTCAAGTGGCAAATTTTGTGATCAGAGCTAACATAACGTTTTAATTAAACTAAAATGGAAATCTCTTCAGATCATAGAAGCTTTACATTAAGTGTAAAGGGGGGGGGGCACTGAACCATGTAAGGCAGTCACTTATGATTGGATTAAACGTCTTCAAGAGGGAGGAGCGCAACTTGATGACAACCCAAGAGGAGAGCGACCCACCACAGCAAGAAATGAAGAAAACATCTCTCGTGTGCAGAAACTAGCGCAGGCATATGATCGTCGAAGTCCCGTTGAGGAAGTTGGTTATGAGGTATGCTTTGCCCACGCGTCCGTATTTTCAATTCCCACTGAAAATCTTGGCTTGAGCAAGGCGTCGGTGGGCACGGTGGATTCCAAAAGCGCTTGCAGGAAGAACTATAACTGATCCAAAGAGCTGAACTTTCTTTACCAAGTTTGGTAAAGATAGAAGCAAATGAGGATGATTTTTAAGCGCTACATTAACGGAGATGAAGGCTGGATCTACCAATTTGACCCAGAAAGCGAAATTCAATCAAAAGAGTGTCATTCAAAGAGGTTATCTGGGTCTGTCAAGTCCAAAGCTGAAAGGTCCGTTCAGGAGGTCATGGCCACCATTTTTCAGGATTGCCAAAAAAGTGTGCTACGATCGATTTTCTAGAAGCACAAAAAACCGTAACCTCAAGTTATTACAAATGCGTTTGGAGGAAGTTGAAGACAGCGCTCCTAACAAAATGGAGCAGGAAACTGCACAAGGAAGTTTTGTTTCACTAAAACAATGCCTATGCACATTCTTTAAGAGCTGTCAGGTTCTTTTTGAGCGAATTTCGAATTTCTACTCCCGGCAGACTAAGTCCAGACTTATCTATCTTATACTTTGTTTTTGTTTCCAAAACTAAAGCAACATCTTAAAGACATTCTATTTACGTCTTCGGATAAACCGTAAAAGCATGCAATTTCATGGTGCCAGTAGCAGCTCAAATGGCAGGCGTTCTGATAGTTATCATTAGCCCTTTAGTTGACTTCAGGCTTCACAGAGGAGAAGGAACATCAAAGTGGAAAAAAAGTCGAGAGAGGGGGGGAACAGAAGAGTGCCTCAAAGAGGAAGGTAGAAAAAAGGTAAGATGAGTACTGTGAAGGGATCGAATATGACATACAGAGGGGTCACAGTAGTTTGAGGTCAGAAGTCAACTGCCAGGTAATAGACTTTTTTGCCGTATGAATATACGTTGTCCAGGATGCACCACATGGAGGTAAGTCTATCGCACACCCCAATAGGTGGAAATATAGATTACAGCAGTGTATAGACAACCATAGAGACTAGGCAGAAATATGAATGTAATCATTTGTTAAATAAACAAATTATGGAATCTGTCTGAGAACTTTTTGACTCTCCCTTGTCTAGCAATGAAATGAAACTTTTAGTCTATTTGGACTTTCAATGAATCCAGATTGGTGATGCTTAGCCTCACTAATTTGTTTACTTATTTTTAAATTCACACGTATTGTTAATAAAATTATATGTGCTTGGCTTTGTATATACTAACGTCTAATGCTGTATTTTCGATTTTAAGTTAATATCATATTGGAGGAAGTGAAGGCATTCATTTATCTTTCGGGTAACTAGATTTAGTTGGCTAAAAAAGCTAAATGAATGCATGCAAGGAAGATTAACATAATAAAAATTTAAAAGTAATTATTACATGAATTTATTGTTCTTCTTGGTTTTGGGATTCGTTTTGCTCATTATATCCTTTTTGGGCGAGGTCGGGGGAATTTAAAATGGACAGTAGCTGTAAATACAAAAGTTAGATGTTAAAAATAAAATGACTAGCACTGATTTTAAGATAACTTTATGACAATTTGGCTGAATTTTGGTTCAAATCATATTTACTAATTTAATAAGATTGCTTTGAAAAAGTCGTTCAAAGTTTGTTTTAATTCGCATACAAATATATATATTTATTTATATCAAATGGCAGGCGTTTCGATGGATATCATTAGCCCTTTTGTTGACTTCAGGCCTAACAGAGGGGAAGGAACATCAAAGCAAAGAAATTTGTGAGGAGGGGGGGGGGGCAGAAGAGTGCTTCAAAGATGTAAAAGAGGCAGACACAAAGGTAGAAAAAAGGTGAGGTGAGTACTGTGGAAGTAGTCGAATATGACATACAGTAGGGTGGTAGTTTGAAGTGAGAAGTCAATTGCCAGTTAATAGACTTTTTTCCGTATTAGTATACGTTGTCCAGGGTGCGCCAAGTGGAGGTAAGTCTATCACACACCCCACAAATGAATAAATAAGAAACGTTTAAAATCTATCAAAGAAGCTGTACATTCTTTTTAGTATTTACGGATTAGGTCAAAAAATTCGGGGAATATTAATATTTTAGAGATCGTGGTGTTACTTTCTTACTGGCTTGTTTGTCACTAGGACTGATATCGATTGGTTTAGAACGATTTAGCTTTTACAATAAATTAATGGTGACTCATTAGTGAGAATACTTGTTACCACCGTCTGATAAATATAAGTTGTCGGTGCAAATGTTTCCCTTAAATTTAAATTGATATTATTACCGGGAGCGTATTATTTAGAGCGATATTAATAATTTAAGTAAATAAAGCATTGGTATAAAAAGTCTTCCAACGATAGAAATGTGTCCCATTTATCTATGAACAAAGTTGGTTTCATAGTGATCCATAATGGAGTATGTATAACTCTTAAACTGCTATTTTGCGTTGGAAATTCTTATTAATATCCAGATATATGAAAATGAAACACGTTAAAAATGATAAATTGCGCAATAATTGATGCCACAAAATGAATAAGTTCAAAGCCCAGTATTTGTCATGTAGTGTTATAAAAAAAAGCTATTCACCCAAATACTCATTTAAATCTGCTAAGGTTTGGTTAGACAATTTTCTGTTATGAGGAAACATTTGTTTCCCCATCACTGTCAGTTCAAACACTGTTGAAAGTTAGTTCTTTATGTGAATGTGATGCCAACTAGAGACTGAATTAGTAGCGCAAAATAAACTTGAAGTTGACCTCAGGGTAAGCTGACTTTTTCCCCCCACGGCAAGATTCTCTTGAAATTTTTATTTCAGTTCGATATTTCCTACACTACAAACTTCAGTCCAAGCAACTTTAGTATGGGGATTAGGAAGAGGGTGGGGGTGGGTTGGGTGGAGGAGGGGGGGGGGAGGGAGAGGGGCTTTAAAAGTGGAGTCAAATGGAAGATGTTAGGATGGCAATCATAATATTTCATTTGAATTCTAAAAGACACGACTTGTCTACCTTCTCACAATTGAAAATAAGTACCTTCAAAGCTTTGTTTTTACCAACTTGCCTTTTTGCATTTTCTAATTGGGTTTATTTGATGCAATTGCTCTTTCATTTAACCATAGTCTGACAAAGTACATTAAAAAACACCGAATTTATTCCAATTTAAATTTGGCGAATTCTTTAAGAGATAAATTAATTTTATGCTTATGGAAATGAGGTGATATCATGCTCTTGAATTGCATAAATCTTTAACAAAATACCACCGCTGGGCCTATCTCAACTTGGTCGGTCTGACCACACGCAAACTATTTCAGATTCGAAATTAGGAACAAATATATGCTCAATGCTTCAGCGACCTCAAAATTAGCTAATTAATGCGAAATTCAATTTGAATTACAGACAAGTTTGCTCAAACGAAGCTACTTTTACCTGGCAATTGAAAAGTTTGAAAAAGTCATTTTTCGCAAAGATTGCCGTAGTGTTTTATTGATTTGTAAGAATATTGCATTTCAGTCATTCAATAAAAGGCCGAAACCAATTTCCAGACGCATCTTTGGATAAATGAAGTCATTAAGTTGACTCAAAACGTATAAGGATAATTCTTGTTCAATTATTGGTTAAAGAGTGAAATTATCTTACACTAATTTTATTTGTAATATACATTCGACACAATGAATCACGATTCAGTTAGAAGTACTTTAATGCCAACACTACTGCGCATATTTTTAAGCTAATTACAAATATTTTGGCATCAAAGTAAATTAAAATCCACCACCTTTGTTTCAGTTCGTTCCCAATCAGTGAAAGCACCAGCTCAAAGGAAACGCTCTCAAGGACAACCTCCACCACGACCGATTCACAGACCTCGTCTCATCGATGAACGCAAGTCCCGTGAGCAGACGACCGTACCATCTTCCTCTACCTCATCACACTCCCAAGGTGGAGAGGATGGTAAGATCTCTCCCTTCTCACAACCTCTTCCTGTAAACACCTCAAGTCTTCGTCAAGATGTCTTTCGTGTCACCATCTGTGTCTTCCACTCCAGTCTCCTCTTAGTTTCCTACATAGCTTGGACTACTTTTCTAATTCTCCTCCTACCTGCCTTCTGCATATCCTACTGCATTCGACAAATCGGCCTCCTTCTTGCCCAACATCGACGATCTAGCCTAGTTGAAACCTTGTCTTCCCTCTCACTACATTACCTTCATGGTGAAGATGCAGGAAGGAACATTGTGGTAGTCATCTATCTTGGTGCCCCTGGGATTAAGATTGCTGCATTGAAGAAACTTCTGGTCAAGCGTATTTTCTCCACTCC
>UZAE01001499.1:0-13007 GCA_900617975.1 Rodentolepis nana
AAATTTAGATTGTATGCAACATATCGGGACAACAAATATGTCTTCATGCTACTGGAAGCATGCCTTGGGGGCGAAATTTGGACGGTTCTTCGAAATCGGTTTGTGCTTTTCTATTTGAAAATTATTCTTTTTTTTCCTTGACGGAAGCCAATGAATGCGAAAAAATTGTGATTATCAGGGGAGCATAATTCATCCACCCACTTTTCCACCTTTGCATGTTTTGCACTGAGTTTAGTCTTGTAATAGCGATCATTTATTTATTTATTTATTTCAAATGGCAGGCGTTTTGATAATTATCATTAGGCCATTAGCTGACTTTGGGCTTTACAGAGGGGAGAAACATCAAAGTGAGAAAATTCGAGAGGGATAAAAGAAGAGTGATCCACAGATGTGAAAGAGACAGACAGACATAGAGGCAGAGAAAAGGTGAGGTGAGTACTATGGAAGTAGTCGAATATGACACACAGTGGAGTGATGGTAGTCTGAAGCCAGAAGTCAACTGCCGATTAATAGAATTTTCTGCCGTATGAGTATACGTTGCCCGGGGTGCACCACGTGGAGGTAAGTCTATCGCACACCCCCGTAATAGCGATCATGGGACCTTTCTAAATGTGTCAAATTTAAATTATCAGTGAAATATGTTGTTTTTTTAATAGAACACGCCTTAATTTTTGCATTGAGTGCACAATTTAAACTCTCCTTGTACTCCTGTAGCCAGTTCGTACATTTTTCATATTCAAAATAAAATAATACCTGCAGCGATTAGACATATCAAATAATTACCCTTTTAACGTTATTTATTTATTTTTATATCCTTTAACTCTGAATTATTTTTATGAATAATGCACCCAACCGCACTCACATGTGTCTCATAGCAGACTGATGCCACCGACGTGATGAGTTTCGGTGGTGTATTAGATGACGGCCATAAACGCATTGAATCTGTTTCAAACGGCAATAGCGCCTTCTGTTATGAGTCTATTGCCAATTCGGGGTATTTTTAAGGGTGTTAAGGGTTAATAGAGGGTGTGTGAACATTATCAGTCAAAGCATATGATAAACTGTTTCGTGGAGCATAAATTGATCCCGCATATTCGCTATGAGTAAAGCCCAAAATGTGCTTTAAGATTATCGAACTTCACTTAAAGAGTTTCCATCTTTAAAACCTTTTTTCTCAATTCTTAACATTCACCAAAATAGTAAATGTGGGGGTATTATATCTATAATGTGGGGAAAAGAATACCCCTACTCTACTGCTTTGCCGTATTGTACATACCCCCCCCCCCGCCAAGCTATTCAATTAATCGCTTGGAATTAGCATAAAGGTTATAGACGGCTTCTACCATAGATTCCCCTCCTCGTCGGCACCGAATGGACTACGTTAGTTTGCAAGCGCATGCCAATTTTGCATGCGCATGTGTGTGCGCGTAATTCCACTCGCTTCATGTGTCTTTTTCGTGATCACTGCTACACCTCGTGTGTGTGTCTCTGCCCTGATGGACTTTATCAACACACCCTGAATTGGATTTGCACACACTACAATGATATTGAAATGCCGATCGTAGACTTTTAAAGGGCGTGGGCCAAAAGAAATGGAAAGATTTCATTTGAGCCATTAGTGTTGCACGTGTTAGTACAGGAGCCTTTTAAATGCTTCAGCTTTTGGGAAATCATCCGAATAAAGGCGAATGAGGCGGAAAATGGATCAGAAGGAGACTGGCTACTAAATCATTAAATCAAGAATGTCGCTTTGTACATTTATGTCCATTTTCACACCGATTACTGTCAAAGTCACAATTGGACTCTCCGATTATCTCCGCGGTAGGCAGAGATTGTTGCCCGATTAATTGATTTTGTGGGGTTAAGGCACCTCATTTTGCAGCCGAACAACTGCATTGTGACATAACATAGCGCACTAGGATTTACGTACCCTGACCACTATTCATTTTTTTTTCTAAGACTGATTAATTATTACTTGTTTTAATACCACGGCTTTCAGCGCATCATTTGGGCCAACTTGAAGATTGCATCTATCGTTGAGCCTTTTGCTTAGCAATGGGTTTGCCTCGATTCCCATCAAACTCTTTTCTATCCAATCTCTGCTTGAGAAAGCACTTTTAAGTCAGTGTCATGAAAAAAGATTAATTTACAGGCGATTTACAGGGAAGTATACTGTTGTTTCCTCTCATAAAATGCGCAAAAAGGCCACATCATCTCTATTTTCGAAGCTTAAATTTCCAATTGCGAACGATAAAACGTTTGATCAAATGTGATCGCATATTTCCCATCTTCAATTTATTATTATTATTTTTGTTTTCTAGTGGGAATTTTGATGACAACATTACACGATTCATTGTGGCGAGTGTTCTCGAAGCTTTCACTTATCTTCACACCAATCACATCATTTACCGCGATCTGAAACCAGAGAATTTGCTGCTTGATCATCGGGGCTATATCAAACTGGTAAGACAATTAAAATATGTGCATTATTAGTGCAATAATATAAACAATAATTAATTTTCCAATGATCCGAATTTATCTAGTTTTATTTTTTTTGTCTCTTTTCAAGATATTGCCCTTTTTAGTCGCTTTAATGTAATTAATTTTATTAATTAATCGCTAATGGTTCTTTATTAAGTTTAAGCCTTTTTATAAATGTATATTAAATAGAATGAGCTAATAGTGTTTCATAATTATGTTAAATTGTTCTGAGTCCTTTTTTTGTAAAACCCCACCGATTCTAGCCTTTAGCTCTGATATTATATTACTAAAGATTATTAGTAATATCTCATTCCCTTAAAACCCGCTATCAAGGTGCAACGTTAAGTCACGTTTAGTGAGATATGCTCCCATTTCAATTTCTAACCACACTAAATTTTAGTCCCCAATTTAACTATAAACCTCATGTTCGGTGACATTTTATGAATGGGTTCTGAACAAAACATGTATGGCATGTAATTAATGCCATTTAAAATTTAACTTAAATCACTCATAACCATGATTTACTTTTTTACAATTAAAATTAAACACATGCTTGAGAAATGTAATTTATAATAAAAGGGGTGGGGTTTAAGATATTATTTCATCTTGATAATGATTTCCTTGGCGCAAAATTCATCCCACGTAATAATTAACTTCACATCAGCTACAACTGAATTCACTTGATGATAGTCGTTAAAACAATAAATTGGTACTTTTTTTCAGATCAGAGATCACAAGTTTGATGGCTAATAGTGAACATTCTGTGAAAAGAATTAGCAAATGAAATAGGCAATACCGGGCACTTTAAAGCAGTGGTAGAATTCATGTCTGTCATCAGGCAGCCTCCACTATGAAATTCTTCCATCTAGGATGAGTTTGGGGATTGAAATCATGGTCTTTTCTTGGTGATTTAGCGGCCGCTAGTTAGAAATTTCATGTCAGGAGTCATCTAGTGCTTGTAGTGACTAGTCGGCCATAATGTGCTACTACATGGAATACAGAATTAGAATTTATAATTATTGGTCCAGAATTGCTCCCATGGTGAGACTGTATATTCAGGCAATGGAAGCGAAAGTCAATAATCGATTGTCCAGTAGAGAAAGGGCAAATTTTGAGAACTTTGCTTTGTTGCACTGTAAATAATCGATTGCGTTTTCTCTCAAGGACGTATTCTTTATCTATCAAATTTTGTCTATTGCTTTTTGTGCTCTTTTCTAGTGCGATTTCGGATTTGCCAAGAAGATCAGTCCGGGAAAGAAGACGTGGACATTCTGTGGAACCCCCGAGTATGTTGCACCGGAGATCATTCTCAATAAAGGTCATGACCACTCTGCAGATTATTGGTCCCTCGGTATCCTCATGTTCGAACTACTCACTGGAAGGTAAATTTCTGTGCATCAAATTGATTATTTAATATATGTTACTATTAAGTACATTTTAATGCATTATTTAAGTATTTCTAAGTTACTTGAATGATCCTTTTTTGCTTTATACTCATTGGCTGCATGTCAAATTATTAAATTGTTATGTTTCTTCGTATTTATCTGGAAAGGAGATAGACACGAGCGTGTTTTATAGAATCTGTATGACTGACAAATTTGTTGATACAATAATGGAGATCAAAGTTCGGCACATGGCGGTTATTTTGAAAATTTAGGGTGGAGGTCCTCCATTTTGTTTTCTTTTTGCGGTACTTAAAAATGTTTTCCATTTCTCAATAAACACACCGTATCAGTAATTAAATCTTATTTAATGTGATTAATGCTGTTTGTATTCAGAAAATTGATAGTCATCTGTGTTGAACAAAGCCCCGCCTACTGTATACAATGTACTCTGCCAACTAATGGAGCTCATTCTCTCGTGCCAATCTTACCTGATCGTCTGGTAGAATTCTTTGGCTTGTAAATTCCTCTCAGACAGAGTTCTATTTGCGTATCTACCTAGTATCTCGTCTCTTTTTCCGTCTTCTTCATTGAGATGTATCGCGATTGGTTGTTAATCAGTCCTGGGGTGGAACTTTGGTCATCTCAAGGCTTCCGGTTAGCGGGTTTACTGCAGATCACATTAAAATGCATCTTCTAGAGCACTCAGAAAAATTTTATTAATAATTACACACGAAAAATAAAATTCACGTTAATTTAAATTGAGTTAATGTGAATGGAAAATTATATGGTTCCCTGATAGGGAGATGTCAACAAAATATCGATTTTTTAAGATCCGTGTTTAGTCCGGTTACGTTTCACGTGGTTTGAATAGTTCAACCCATTAAATACATTTTATACCTGCTGCGTATGCTGACGCCACAGTGATTGTCATGAGGTCATAGGTCATAAGTTCAAATGGTCATTGTGTATCCCATTAATTAATTTGCTCGAAGATGCCTCTCCTAGCCCAAGGTGAACGTTTGAAATCGCCTTCACAAATTGGCTTGGGAAGTGCTTATGTTTCATCTACTCCAAGATTGGATTATTACTTTGAATGAAACTGAAAAAAGTGGCAATGAGCCAGCTCTAGTTGCTAATCATAATTTATTGAGAATCCGGCCGGGGGGAGGAGGGAGGGGGGAAGTAAATAGGATAGAAGATGCCAACTTCGTGACTTGGCTCAACGGAGTGGCTTTCAATGAGAGGGGGGGGGTGACTCACTAGTTGCCCAGTTGTTATTTCACACGGCTTCTGAGAAGACGAGCATTTTGTTGAAGATTTTATGCAAGCACTGTTATTCACTCATCTACCAGATAACATAGCTGAATCCCCATTAATAAGTAGGGACTTTGAGCGTGCATTGGAAGTATGCACAGTAGTAGACGTAGTTGAAGCCATGGAACGCTTATAAGCTCTGTTAGCTCCAAAAAAATGTCTTGTAGGATAAATCAAGCTAATTTAAAAGCAATCGCTGGTGAAAACAAGACTATTTTTCCTCTCCGACACTAACTTTCTTATGCTTATTCTGAATTCAAGGCCGTTCTACAAAATACTAACAGGTGTCACCTGGAATCACATATTTTGGTATTATCCTCGGAATCAAACATATTGCAAGTTCAACTCAACTTGATGACTGATGATATGTACGAAAGATAGTCATCAGGTACCACTTTGCTCAAGTAGGGAAGACGCCTGCACTGAATTCGAATGAGAAACAAGGAGTATGTTAACGCCCTAAAACGCAAAGTGTGGAATATGTAATAATATCCACTCTGATTATTGGTCATCTAATGTTACAAATGGTCGCGGGTCGTTTTGGGTATACCGCGTTCAACTGAAATCGGAGTTATTTTTCTACACTTTGTATAAATGTCGCCATACATTATTTTCAGTCTCTCTGAATGCGTAATTTCAGGCGTACATCACAAAAAGAATGTAGTAGACTCTCAATTTGGCACAGCCCAGCGTGGCTTGTTAGCGGACTATGTGAGGAAAAGAAGGTTGGCTGGGCGGAGTAGAGGGGTTCAGGCCATTATGCTCACTACAGCCCACACTTGTCCAACTACATTCCGTTGTTGTCGCTAATGCGATTTTACTGCGCACTTCCTCTCGTGTCCGTTTTAAGCGTGGAATTGGTGTAAAATTTATACTGATAGGGTAACGCGCATATCCTTTAAATGCTAGGCGCCCGGGTAGGTGCTAATAACCATTTGGCAAAATGAGTAGGGATTAATTTATCTCAAATGGCAGGCATTTCGGTAGTTTCATTAGCCCTTTAGGTGACTTCAGGCCTCACAGAGGAGAAGAAATATCAAAGTGAAAAAAAAATCAGAGAGGGGGGGGGACAGAAAAGTATTTCAAAGGTGTAAAGGAGACAGACACAAAGGTAGAAAAAAGGTGAGGTGAGTACTGTGGAAGTAGTCGAATATGACATACGGTGGGGGTGATGGTAGTTTGAAGTAAGAAATCAACTGTGGGTTAATAGACTTTTTGGCCGTATGAGTATACGTTGCCCGGGGTGCACCACGTGGAGGTAAGTCTATCGCACACACCAAATGAGTTGAGATAGATGAGGGGTGACGAGTCAGTTATCCAAAAAGTCTTAATTCGTCGATTTCTAAATTCATCCGCATGTTAACTTACTTGGTAGAAGATATAACGTTTTATTTTAATTCAGCAAAGTTCAAAGTTCATAAAATGGTCCATGAATACCTGTCTGCGATGATCAGACCAATTGGTTAAACTATGCCTTGGTCGTTCCACGGGCGTGAATTTATTTCTTTTAATAACCTTTTGACGTAAAGTTACTACTACTTGAGGCTTCTTCCAGATTTCGCTTTAATATTCATTTGAGAACTCATTATTTCTAATTTTCATGAAGGTTTCAAGTGACGTTAATACAATAAATGTTCCCATTTCGCTTAATTGCATAATCACTTTTAAATCGGAGTATTAAATTTGACCCATTTTCTTCTGCTTAAAGCCGATCAGTGACATTTCCGACATTTTGTTGAACTGGAAGCAATGATGAGTCGTAAAGATGCATCAAATTGTGGAATATAAGTATCATTGTCTTGCGCATTCATAAAAGTATCCGCTTTTGTTGTTTATTAACTTTATGTACCAATATTGAAAATTCACAAAAAAATCCGTGCTTAATTTGACCCTTCATTAAGAATTTATCATAAAGCACTAAAAGATTCCTCACCATTTCATTCAATTTCATCCAATTAATGGTCCCATTTTCCTGTAATTTAAAAGGAACTAAGTGAAATTGATCAATTGCTTTCACTCGGTGGTTAGTTTACACGTCAAAACGAATAAATTCCATTTTCACGCAGATCTCTAATTTGACTAGGCAATATTTCTCTTTGACATTACTAGTCCACCATTCACGGGAATGGATCCAATGAAGATCTACAATATAATCCTCCGTGGCATCGACGCGATCATGTTCCCGCCTTTCCAAATAAATCGAACGGCCACAGCACTCATTCATCGGCTCTGTGTCCAAAATCCTGTCGAACGTCTTGGTTACGGGCGCGGAGGCATTGTGGACATCAAGCAACACAAGTGAGTTCGCCAACTGCTAATTATTTTTTTTCAAATAGCAGGCTATATGATATTTACCGTTTGTCCTTAAACTTTGACTTCAGCTTTCCACAAGGGAGGGGGGTACATTTATAGCAGTTAATTAATAGCAGTTCATTAGGTGTCTTCTTGCTTCCCAGTATCTCTGGGTTTCCGTTGCTGCCTTTAGGGCTGGACACCGAATCAGGTGGGTCTTCTCCGTTTCCCCCTGTAGGTTACATAGGGGGCACATGGGTTGAGTGTATATTCCCAATCTGTGAAGATGTTATGCCAAGAAATCGTGTCCGGTACGTAGTCTAAACTCAAGAACGGCTTCGATTCTTGGCCATTCGGCTATATCGGAGAGTGCCACTGTCCACTGTTTCTCCTTTGTTCGAGCTTTAAGTTCGTTGCACCTTGAGGTCTTGAATTCTCTCCTGATCAAGGCCTTCATTGTGTGGGAAGACATCGGCCTGTCCATGCATTGCAAAATCGTTGTCCCCTTCTTAGCAAGTGTGCCAGCAAGCTCATTGCCTTTAATGCCACAGTGACCATGAATCCATTGTAGGACCACTGTTTTGTTTTTCTCTCTCAGCAGCTCATAGAGTTTTCTATATTCGTTTATCTCAGCTATTTTGGGTGGCTCTCTGTTTTCAATTGAGTTTATTGCTGATTGTGAGTCCGAAAGTATCACCGCTTTGGTGAATTTCGGGATCTATTGTGTCCCGCTGCTAATTATAATGCAAATCTACATGTTTTAAACATGGTATTATTTATCATTTTCAAAAAAGTGGATGCATAACACAGCAGAAAGAAAATGGTTTGGGGTAGTAGTTGCTATATTTGGTCCCTTGGTTTCAAAATAACTGATTTCAGTCCCTAAAGATGGGAATATTTGTGTTGTGCCTATCAAACGCTGCATGTGAAAAGGCTCGCACTTAACACAATCTTACGTTGTTGACAGCATTCCCACGTGAGACGTTTCAAACAAGTAATTAGAAATTGGTTTGAGGAAGTTCATGTTTGTCGTTATGCCCGAGAAACGAGGAGATTCAAACGATATCGCAAGAGCATTGCTCTTTTTCTTCGTCAACATTCGCGTGCAGATCATCGTTCTCGTTCTAATTTCCAAACAGTAGAATTCATGCAGTTAGAGGCAGTAACTGCTGTTTTAGTGGAGATATGTCAGCCGAATCAGACTTTCTGTCGTCTTGAATTAGTGTTACCCCGCAATGATGATTTAGTTGGAACCCGTTTGGAAGTGCGTTTCATTCCTGAACTGTTAATCACATTTCAATTCAAATTTTTCTTCTCTGATTCTTTGGCTAATCGCTAACATACCAGACTCAATATCAAATTTAAAAATTACTTCATATAGAGTCATCAAATGTCTCCTAACCAGAGCGGCCTTGAATGATTAAATCTCAAAGGTCTGAGTAGGTGTAGTGTCACCCCTTATCGGTTTTCAACAAAATTTTAACGTCTATAGTGCAATGAATCGATTTTATGACCTCTCGTAGGAATTTATTTCCAATTGAGTAAATTGAAAGCTGATAATCGATATTATACACCTGCGCTTGGGACACGTGATTCACAGATATGAAGGAGACAGACACAAAGGTAGAGAAAAAGGTAAGGTGAAGTTATCACTGTGGAAGTGGTGAATATGACGTACGGTCGGGTCATGGTAGTTCGAAGTCAGAAGTCTATTGCCGGTTTACTGACTTTTGCCGTATGAGTATACGTTGACCAGGGTGCACCACGTGGAGGTAAGTCTATCGACCACCCCCTAAATGAAAATAATTTCTCATAAAGGCCGTTTGGATTAACATGTTCGAAAATTATTTGCCAAGCAAGCCTTCACACTATGCCAATAAATGCGATTTCTTAGCCATTGAATATGCGATCAACAAAGATTGCTGGCAACTGACAGACATTGCATTAGTTTCATTTAGGAATGCACACCGAAGATCCATTAAAAGCATCTCCTGTGACCACAACAAATAATCTGCGTATGGACTTGAGGTTCTATTTCTGGAAAGTAATTAACATATGGAAGTTGTGGTCTGTCCATATCTTTTCTGTCAATTTTTACAGACACTGAGATTTATTTTCCTTACGACTTTGTCTAAGGCGGGTTGAATTGCTCTTCTATTTTATATTCTGCACATTTTGTTTTGGTAGATATCATCTCATTTCCATATCTCCAATATATTAAACTTTAGCGGTAGCTTATTTTCTCTTGTAATGGCCAAATTTCTCCCAATTTATATTAGCTATCACTAAATTCCGAGTGAACTTGCATCCTTACCTCACATCGACTATTGCCGCGACCTTTTTTGTCAAGTCAATAGATTGGCTCACTCCTCCTCCCACCCTCCCTCCCTCCTTCCCTCTCTACTCTTCCAAGTCTCCCTTAAATGGTCTATTGTTTATTAGAAGGCGTTTGCCTATTTCTTCAATCCCGTTTACTTGCTTTTGCGACTTAGCTACTCCCAGATATGGAGTTTGCGAAAGCTTTTTTAAGGAGAAAATTTGTCCAATTCAATGGTGAGATCAGAGGGGGGGGGTTGCATTTACGCTGCTTCCATAATGCTACTTATTTGAGCAAAGTCCAAGGTCAGTGTTGAATACGGTGTTGGTATTGGTAGTATTGGACACATTTTTTACTCGCGTTAAATAGGTGTACTGCTACCCCCCGCGCGGTCCAAATTTTGTCATTTCATGAAATATCGAGCGGACACGATCTGAGCTACCACAGGGTAATTTGCCTGCTCTAATGGGATCACAATTGTAGATTGACGTGTTCTGCAACTAATTAGTTGTCCCATCTGTAACCTTGAATGGATAGTTGGTTTAACAAGTGCATGTGAAATAGCATAGGACTAAATAAAATCCCCTTCACAATTTCGCAGCAAGTTAAGATTTCATTTTTAGAATATGGTATATGAAGCTTGTTTTGAATCGGAGAATATATATATATATATATATATATATATATATATTTGTTTATTTATTTCAAACGTCAGGCTGTATGATATTTATCATTAGCCCTTAATCTTTGACTTCAGCTTCCCCCAAGAGGGGGGGGGGGTACATTTATAGCAGCTAATTAATAGCAATTCATTAGCTGTCTTCTTGCTTCCCAGTGTCTCTGGCTTTCCGTCGTTGTCTTTAGAGCTGGACACCCAATCAGGTGGGTCTTCTCCACTTCCTCCTGTAGGTTGCATAGGAGGCATGTAGATTAAGTGTATACTCCCAATCTGTGAAGGTGTTTTGCCAGGCAACGTATACTCCCAATCTGTGAAGGTGTTTTGCCAAGCAATCGTTAGGTTACATAGAGGGCATGTGGGTTGAGTGTATACTCCCCTCTGTGAAGGTGTTTTGCCAAGCAATCGTGTCCGGTACGTTTGTGAAGGTGTTTTGCCAGGCAATCATGTCCGGTACGTAGTCTAAACTCCACAACGGCTTCGATTCTTGGCCAGTCGGGTATGTCAGAGATCGGAGAAAATATTGTTAGACCGGCACGCCTGCAGGGAACGCGCACTGAGATTTCAATTACTAAATTTCCACACTCATTCCGGGTTAGAGAAGATCACCAAGACGGCCAATCTATTGTTTTGCTTCCAAGTCTGCAGAAGGAGTAATTTTCCCATTGAATGGCTGTCACTTGAGCCCAACAGAATTCTGAACAAAATTTAACTTTGGTTAATGACGACGGGGTGGCTATATAAAGAAAGTCTTTGATGTACCCACGGAAAGATCAGAATCGACCTGGCTCCCATTACATTTCAATCTTTTTTATTCTTTTTTAATCAAATAAATTGTGTTAGATTATTGGATTTCAATTTTATAGCCTAAATTTTCGCTTAAAAAAACACTTTGCAAGGAAATAATCAGTACATTTACTTCTATGCTACTTTTTGTGTTTGCGGGGAGGGGGGGGGGGGGGTTTGTGATAGACTTACGCCCACGTGGTGCATCCTGGGCAATGTATACTCATACGGCAAAGAAGTCCATAAACTGGGAGTTGACTTCTGACCTTAATCTGCCATGACCCCACTGTATGTCATATTCAACCCCTTCCCAGTACTCATCTAGCCTTTTCTCAGCCTTTGTGACGTCTGCCTTTTTTACATCTGTGGATCATTATTCTATCCCCCTCTCCACTTTTTGTCACGTTGATGTTCCTCCTCCTCTCTGTGAAGCCTGAAGTCAACTAAAGGGCTAATGATAACTATCATAAAGCCTGCCATTTGAAATAAATAAATAAATTTTTGTTTGTCGTAATAATTTTGCATAAGAAAGCACTTTTTACACATGTTACGAGGATCTGATTGATGCTTCTCATTATTTCTACTACCATCATGTATTTGGGAAAGTGTTTCAGAAACAGAGCTCTTAATTGCCTCCTCAATCACTTTCATCTGTAGGATAGGCAATGATTTAATTTCCCACTCATTTATTAGTCAATTAGTCTTGATTGATTGATTGATTTGGAGTTGAATAGAATAAAAACCCATCATTTCACCAGCTTTTACCTCGATTCCAGCTTCCTCAATAATGCACATTCGATTATTCTTAGCAGAATAATTTGTTGGTGTTCACGATTGTTCCAAATATTCTTAGCTGTGGATGTTGTCACGGGTGGCCCCCTTCACCAGTGTTGAGGTAGTTCAAAAGAACTCCACTTATTCGAGCCACATTCATGAGGTTCGTGCTGTTTTTCTAAACTCTCTAAAGGCATTGTGACCATTGTATGCGAATTCGTGTTAAAGAACTCCATTTCTGTCGTATGACATACTATTTTCGTTCCGTACTTTGGCGCAATGGGTACTTTTGTCAACCAGTAGACTTTTTGCTTATTCAACACACCGATATAACAATGACATGTTGTATAATGCGCTAAGCTTGTCTCAATTAATTAAATATTGTATGCATCGTACTATATTATAATCATCGTATATAGATATATGTGTGCGTATATGTGTATATTTCTTCCTGTTTTTCGTTTAGATATTTTCAGGGATTCGATTGGATTGGGTTATGCAGGGGAACCCTTCAAGCTCCAATCTTGCCGAGGGTGAGATTTCGTTAATATTCTTATTATATTTACGAAGTCTATCCTTAACATGTATGAACTACTACCAAACTCCAAGAAATATAATAATACTCCTTTCTGTTTCTAGATCTCGGGACCTACTGACGTCTCCAATTTTGACAGCTATCCAGATCAGACTGAAGTCCCACCAGATGAGATATCTGGTTGGGATATTGATTTCTAATTCCATACTTTGCTCCCTATTGTACCCTACTACATCTCTACTTCCAAAGTCACACCTCTATACAAGTGTGTGTTATTGTTAGTATTGCTTATTTTCACAGTCATTTCCGTCTCCACATCTTTTAAAATCTGTTTTCATTTTCTCAGAGATAGCCACTAATCCCGCCTTCTCCAAAACCATCTGAAAATCCCCGTATTGGAAGTAGCCCACATCTTGCCTTTCAAGCGTCTGTCTGCTAACCCCCCCC
>UZAE01001500.1:0-13007 GCA_900617975.1 Rodentolepis nana
GCCATCAAAACGCCTGCCATTTGATATAAATAAATAATTAGTGCCTTAATGTTGGGGGCAACCTGGAAGCTGTAGAGAGCTATAACCATGTGCCGGAGAAACAAGTTGAATTAAGCTACTGGAATCCGGGGTGTGCGATAGACTTACCTCCACGTGGTGCACTCTGGGCAACGTGTACTAATAAGGCAAAAAAGTCTACTAACCGGCAGTTGACTTCTCACTTCAAACTGCCATCACCCCACTGTATGTCGTATTCGACCCCTTCCACAGTACTCATCTTACATTTTCTCTGCCTTTGTGTCTGTCTGTCTGCCTCTTATATCTGTGAATCATTATTCAGTCCCCCCCCCCCTCCTCTCTGTGAAGCCCGAATTCAGCTAAAGAGATAATGGTAGCTATAAAAACTCGGAAAAAACTGCGGAGACATTTATTCAATGGACTTAAAATAATGAATAGAAATCTGCTATTTATTATTATCCGCGACAAGGCAAACGTGGCACCATGTTTATTTACGGAAAGGACTTGGGTTGCTTTTCATTTATTTATCTGATATAACTGCATGCATCAGGAAACGCTCCGAAATGCTATTATGATGGACTGGCGACGTAGATATCTGCGTGAAGATTCTCATCTGCAATGGTCGATATCTGACTCATCGTATAGGTGAAGGCTGATAACTAACACCGCGTTAGGTATGAAATAGCACACCTCACTACTGTTCATCCAGTATTAAATTCATGTGATTATGTCATTGAAACGGAGACGACCTATTTCTGAACCTATTCAGACACAAATGGATGATCTTATCACAAATTTGAAGCGGATTCAAGGGTGCATATTCGCTTTCAATCCTCAATTTCACCGAAATAAATAGCGAACACCACTCTTGAACACCCAAAACAAACGATTTCCCACAAACTTTGAATTCCCTCCTTACATACATACTCGAGGCACCCTGCATAGAATGTATTCTAGGACAGACTAGAAAAAGGTGCACCCACAAAGGTTCTTTAAATTGTAAAATACTAGTCCATGGTTTGGGGCACCTATGTGCACTAGCTGAACATGCTCAAGCGCTACGCATTACTCACCTACTCATACCTTTTCCATACAAATGAACAAAGAACGTGAAACGGGCCTACTGCCTAATCGTAACTCATTTCACCTGATCCTCATATTCAGGATTGTTTTCCTTTACTCCTAATGTCCATCCCTCCCCCCCAACCCCGTCCTCTCTATTTCCTTTCCTCCTCATTAATAACTGTCCAATTAACATTTGGCCAACACAACACTCTATTTTCCTACTGTAACAAGGCTTTCCTATTCGAAGATCCCAAGTTCAGGGAGAGGCTATCTAGTCTATCATGGTGATGCATCTAAAACAGCGTCACTATAGGGGGAGTGGAGGGGAGGGTTTGAACTGCAAATCGCCACTAACTCGACTACAAACGCGAAATCTTGAAACCTACAAGTTGAAATTGAAAATCTGCAGTAGATAAAAACCCGAGATCTCGAGAAAACAAATTTTTCGCTTTCTTAATATCTATCGACAAAAAGTAGACATTGTCAACAAATAGGAAATATTGATGCAAAAATTGAGTGCATAGAAAGATAGCAAGTGAACCTTTTGTCTGCAGATCAATCACTGATTGATATTATCCAGACGCAAATGTGCTGCCTAAACGTTCGGCTTTGAGTTCTGACAAACTTCCTCTAATTAGACATCCTCTTTCTGGTCATCGTGACAACCAGTTAATCAGTGTCTACTCATACGATGGACTCCTGACAAACACCGATTTGAGTACAATAAACTCCTGAACAGTCTCAGGTTGACATAATATAGTAAGATGCGAACTAATTAAATTGTGTTTTGCATGACATCGACTGAATCTCTTTGTGAAGTTCCTATTATGTTACAATGTATGGGGCATATTGTTTAACAGATCAGAACACTTTGAAGGAATATCAGCGAATTGCTTACCTGAAGGTTAAAGAACCTCGCCCCAGCAGCTTTAGCAGTTGCCCTAGCAAGGAGAGTTTTACCACAACCTGGAGGACCATAGAGAAGAACTCCTTTGGGAGCTCGGAAAAGTTTTGATCGGGGCATGAGAGCTTGCGCGGCCTTAAAAGGGAGAATTACGGAGTCACAGAGGTCTGTGACAATCTCCTCCAGACCTCCGATGCTACTCCAAGAAGTTTCCAGAGTTGAGGCATCTACGAGACTAATGGCTATGCACACCTCGTAGTCGGTTAATTTTAGTGATGGGGATACGCCAAGAGTGGTTAGAATTTCTTTGGTCTGTTGAAAAGAGAAATCCAATATTAGAATGTAAATAACTTTGATTACAATCGAAAAGATTTAAAGCTCATAAACATTCATCTAGGCGTGCCAGATACCTGTTGGTCAACAAGCGTGTCTTTCAATTCAAAAGACACAGGTCATATGCTTATTAATTAAAACACTAGTCGATGAATGAACAATGAGTGTTCATTATTAGGAAATCTCAATGATGCTACTCCTCTGTCCAACTCAACAACCTAAATATGTGGTGAAACAATAAACAATAGGATATACTTTCAAATCGTGCCGTTAATTGATTGCAAACTTCGACACCTCGATTACATCCTCGAAGATTGGGCGTTGATACCAAGTCTACTCCATAAGTGATAGACATCCTTGAACACAGACGTCGAATGCGCAGAATAATTGTGGTGCTTTCAACTGACTAAAGTACAGTTGGGTTACCCATTTAGCCCGTGTTTACTATCCCATTATAGAAAATGTTTATATGAAACAGAATAGAAATTTCGGAACTGGCTTAAATACCACACACAGTTCCCCTAAAGCTGAGACACTAAATCTTCTAAGAAACCACTCAAAAAACATAGGTGAATGGCAAAGACTTCACTTAGTGTGACAACAATAATTAAAAGTTATGCGCCACTGACATATCATAAGCAGCACTTTCATAAAATATACAGAAAATGATTGACAGAAATGGAGTGATAGCACTCGCAAGTACGAGCACGGAAACCCATAAATCGATATTTGAGTACTTTTGAGATCATGTGTGCATAGAATAGTCCATTTAATTTATTATTATTATATCAAATAGCAGGCGTTTTGACGGTTATCATTAGCCCTTTAGTTGACTTCAGTCTTCACAGAGTTTATCATTAGCCCTTTAGTTGACTTCAGCCTTCACAGAGGTATAAAATTCAAGAGGTGGGGGGGGGGGGAACAGAAGAGTGTATCAAAGACGAAGGTAGATAAGGTGGAAAAAGGTGGAATGAGTACCGTGAAAGTAGTCGAATATGACATACAGTGGGGTCATGGTAGTTTGAAGTCAACTGCCAGGTAATAGACTTTTTTGCCGTGTGAGTATACGTTGCCCAGGGTGCACCATGTGGAGGTAAGTCTATCACACACCCCCCATTTAATTTATAATATACACTGAAATACTGGGAGCTGTGTTTTCTTCCTCTGCAATATACAGCGCATGTGAAACAAAGCAAAGTTCTTTGTATAGCAGGGACATGATCATGAGATCAATGCCCAAAAATGGACATTCAGTGACAAGGGTGACAACCGCACTGGCTAATTTCGGTCAACAAGAAGAAGGGGTGAAAAACGCAAGTCCGAGAACTGGGCGGCGACGTCACACGAAAAAAACGCCGAAATTTTTGGTCTGGAAAGTGGAGTAATTGCGACAGAGGTAATTGTATCAATCAATATTGGTGAGTACTCTGCTGCGCAATAGGTGGTCTCACTATTCTCGCCAGTTATATTTAAGAGCTAGTCATGAAATCTAGACTCGATAGGACTAAGTAACAAAGCTGATCTCGATTTAGGAGTGGTCTAACCTTCAGTTGCTAAACTCATAAGTGAGAGTCATGGTCTTCCTCCCAAGGACAAAGTCAGGTGCTCTTGCAGAATTATGTTGGCAACTGTAATGAGGTAATGGGGATGTAGTATACTGACCATTTATAACCTTTTCAACCTTGAAATCTCTCTTATCACCCATTTGAGCTGTTTACATGCAAGCATTTGATTTCAAGAGTTGAATGCTAGAAGAGATTAAATCGCATACTTGCATATTTATTTCTACACAGATACAAGTCAATTGCTCCCTAGGACAAATATACTTCAAAAGCTGTATAAATTCGACATTGAAGTAATTCCAGTAGCATACACAAACCGAGAGATCTTACCTTCTTCCGGGCCTCTTGGCGAACTTTGTACTGGGGATCGAGCCTTTTAAGTAGGAAGTACGTTAGAGCTAGTGTTCCTCCTATGGAGATCGTTGAAGCAGCCAATCGAATAAGAAGCTAAAATGAGAATAAAATAGAGACGGGTTAAAAGGACATTTTAGATTTAACAAATTAACTTTTCGTTAAATAAGCTGATAATATGGCTCCTATTGCTTCTAAGGTGCTATTGCATTTTAAGACGGATGAAGGCGAGAGTAAAGGTTAAAGCGACAACCAAACCCGGTTTCCGAAGCCATGGAGAATTGACGGGCGAGTTTTTGTTCAAAATTCATGAACTTTGGGACTACAGGCAGGCTTATAACTTTTATAATTCCCAATATGCCCCAGTGTCATGCTATTTGATTGGATGAATCACAAACCACAGCAGATGACTCCTCCTTGAAAAAAGTGCGTCTTATCACAAAGAGGCATGAAGGAGAATGCTATAATTAGCAAGTGGAGTTAAAAATGAGAATGTTTAACTGTACTTTTAGTGGTTGTAATTTTCACTAGTTATTTTTAAACTCATCAATATTGTAGCAGCAATAGGAGAGGAGATGGGAGACCAGTTGATGCTCCCATTACAAATACGATGGTCAATAGAGCAGAAAGCAGAATAGTGAGAGGTGCCTGGAGCTCGGGCCGCAATTTGCGTGAAGAGATGATATCTGGTTGAGACCACATTTTGGGAAAACGGGCGGTTTGACTGCACTAATCTCATGAGTAGAGACTATGGCTTTACGGGGGCGCAATTTCACAATCCACCTCTACTTTGCTTAGCGTTAGAAAAAAGTAGAAAGGTTACAAATTCCTCTTGCCACAATGGAAATTGAAACCGCCTCAGCTTCACTGATTTAGCTCACTTAAACAATGACGGCAATATTAAACATTTTCTTTGCATTTTGTGGAAGGGAAATAAGAGGGAGCAAACCCCATTTGTACTGAGAGTATATAAAGGGGCATGTAACAGGTTAAAAAAAATGAAAGCCCAAGTCATAGGCGCGCATAAGTATAAACAAAAGAAAGGCACGACAACAGCCGACGCGCCAATGGTCTGCTTAATCTGGCTAATTAAATGACACGTGTTCAAAACAAATTTGCGCCAACGCGATGCTTAATGGTGGAGTCTTATGTCCAATCAAAGAGACCCTCTTTCGAAAATGAGATTTATTTAGAGGCAAAAAAAATTTCTAATGTGGTCAAAAATTGTCAAAGGACTTCAGCTATAAAGAGCTGAAAGGAGCCTAAGCACTGCCCAAAGATACCAAGAGAAACCAGCAAAAAATACGCACTTAAGGATGGTATTTGATTGCCTCTCTTTTTCCAATTTATGTGACAAGGCTGGAAGCGAACAAAATTGTAAAAAAAAGGGAATTGAAAAAGAAAAGGCCAAGAAAACATTCTAGTGAACAAGCTGAAGTAAATGGATGAAGTGCGAGAACAAAGACAAACGTGGCTCAAGTCACCCGTGTGCATGCTTTGTCTCAGTACGGAAAATTCACATCCAACAGGGGGGGGGGGGCACATCATAAACACGTATGTGGAGGCATTCTAGTCTTGCAACGTTAACAGTTTGGTCGGGAGAAGCAAAATACGTCATCAACCCGGCTGTGGCCTAAACTTTAGACATCAACACCTCAAGAATATATTTAACAGAATATGAAGCAAATTTTCACAGTACCACTGTGTTTTGATCCTTACAGTAATTAGAATATATGAATCTACTGTAAATATTGCATTACTTCCGGTAGCCTACTTGCCAGCCACATTAGAGAAAGTGGTTTTGAGATCCACTGGCATATTGCCACCGTACATAAGGGTTTATAGAAGAATAGTCTACTGCGAACTTCTCATGCTGTTTAATTCATTTATTTCTTCTCCAAAGAAATTCCAAAGAATTGTAAATTTGACAATTGCCAATTAAGTAATCGCTTACACTAAGACGCTCTTCAGAGATGGAGCTTTCGACAATATAACCTCCGACACCTCCATCAGCTCCCTTTTGACTAAGAGCTCCAGCTGCAGATGCCAGGGAAAATCGGATTGCGTGCCAGGAATCACGAATGACCCCCTTGACATTATATCCCTTATTAAAAAGCCAAGAGAAGAACTGGTGCGAGGGCTTTTCTAGGATCCCCATTGTACACTTGGAGATCTAAAGAACAGAAAAGCAGTCAGTAAATATTGGAAAAAAATATGCTTCCCTCTACATATTGACGTATAATTAAAATTCTCAGACGATTCTTCCTGTCCAAGGGCCCAACCAGCCAAATACCCTTTCGGCGCAGACACTTGGTTCTTACCTTTCCAATTCCCCTAAATCACTGGGTGTGAGCCGAATCGAATCAATCTCGTGCCCTCTAGCTGGACAGACGTCTTTAACAGGTCAGGCATAGCTCTATTAACGCCAATTCTCAAGCCCATTTAGGAGAGCATTTTACAACGCTCATATTGGGGTTGATATTTACAATCCAAAGTCTACTCTACGAGATATAAATGCTACCACGCGCAATATATATTAACTAGATTTAACCCATACCTCACTGAGTGCATGCTGATGGGAATCAAACCCGTGACGTGTCAGATGAGCGCAGTTCAACACCAGCCAACTACTCAGTAGATAACCATAACGACTAAGGCCATTAGAAGTAGGACATTAGTTAGGCGTGCAATTGATAAAAGATAGCAGGTTTAAAGATCGGAAATATGCAATACGTTAATAAACACAGTGAGGTAACATCTACTATATAAAATAAGAATGTAGTCGAATTAACACTTCACTAAACATATGCTATAGAATGCAATTTATTTTTTTTCAACGAAACATCTACCATAATCAGCTAACTCGAGATGATGATAGCTCAGTATGGCACTGATTGCTTCTAGAAGTCAATTGAATCGTTTACCCTTCAAGGTCGAAATCACCCAATATTTTACTCCGATCAGATGTGCTGAATATTGTCACCTATACATCTTTTGATACGAATATTTTGAGTATTCAAACGGATTTAACATTAGTACGAATATGAAAAAAAAACTTCCATTTTGTCAGCATATCAATCATGTAGGTCGTGTTACATTTCTTATTAAAATCGAACAGAGCTCGAGCATCTCAACAATCGCACAAGAGCTTCTAGTTTAGAGCTTGATATAACTAAACTGCAGCCTTTCTAGGTTTAGGCAGCTGAATTGCCAAGAGGTGGGGTGGGGTGGGGTGGGGGGGGGGAGACAGAGACGGCGGAAACACAGAGCTTAAATTATGTCCCAATAGCAGAGCGAAAGCAAAAATCGGTATTAAATAGTTTGAAATAACTGGCAAATGGTGAATTAAATATGTGAGCGAAGCAAAGGATGCGTTCCGATTGAGAAAATGTACTTAAAAAGCATTCAAGTACGAAATAAGTTGCCTTTCAATGAAGTTAATTTTCAAAACGAGGAAGAAGAGCTTAAAGTGGCCAGATGGAAGTCATCCAATATCGCAAAATTCGCATAAAATCCGCTTAATTTTACTGTAAGACTTCCTATTGTCTTATGGTTCGGGAGGTAATTAAAGTAGCGACTGGTAAAATTTTGAGTCAGACAAAGAAGTGACGAACGACGGAAGCGACAATATATGGGACAGTCAGACGGAAAGGTGGGGAAAGTTAAGTTGCAAAAAAGCCACCAAAGGCACAAAATGAAGAATGAAAGGAGGATGGCAGTGAGGTGTCGAGGTGACTCATTGTCCCTCCACCCCTCCCACCGCCGTCCGGGTGGAATTTGCAGTCGCATTTATCCACTTTATCATGTCTACCACGTGCCTTGGCAATTGAATGTGAGTAAGGGAATAAAGCAATGGAAAATAATGAGCTCATTTAATTAACATGCAAAAACAATGTGAATCCAACAATTCTTTCCCGCCTAGTCTACTAATATGTTGTGGCATTATCCGCAGAGGATGCGTGGGAAACATCTTTAAGTAATTTAAAAGAACTCAAGGCTACATATTAATTATGAAAAAGATCAAAGGTAATGGATATTTTCAATATAATATTTGCCGTTAGAAGGGGAAAACGCCCAGCTCCGTTAAAGAAAATGTAATCAACAATTGACTTAGGTAGAGTCAGTCTAATCGGGAATTGTCATCGAGGTTGACTATCCGTATCACCAGAAATGTGTTGCCGGCGACCAGAGATCAATTCTCACACCTTCCAAGTCAAGAGAGGACATGAGAGCAGTGTCATGGCTAACCCCTTTGCTCTATTACTCTGACAGTCAGTCGGCTACGAATGAGAAGTTCGAAAATTTTGAATAATTAAGACCCATGCCTCTGGTACCCAACCAATTAACCACATATTTGGATCACGCGACTATGCTCCTGCTGCTGCTACTACGTGGTTAGTGAAAATAATTGAAAATGCGAACAAGTATGATGCATTGAGAGCAAGATCTCCTGGGAACCATTAAATAAACGGAATTTTTACCCCCGCAAAAGTAAATTATGTGTCAGCATTACACAAAGCTGTGCTATAAGAAGCTTACCGATCAGGGGAAAAAGGCGAAGTTAATTTAGAAGATGAGAACATACTCTACTCGTCCAGTGAGAGTTACAAGTGATCGAACCAATCTTCAGAAGGAATAGATTTGATCGGATCTACCTATGGGAGGATGAGAGCGTGGAGAGGGAGAGAAAAGCATAATAAGGTATTACTCAAAACTAGACTTAGACGGCTCCATTCATTCCAATTTATTCTGCTTTATAGTCGATATCGCCCAGAAGGGCCTAGTATTTGAGCTAATTAAATCTCAAGTTCAAAATAAGAAAGGTAAAATTTGTCCAAATGGGCAAAAATTCAATTAGAAATAATTAACACAAGTAGATATAAGCATAAATCTAAGATGGAAGAAAGACAGACAATATGAGCTATTGGTAAAATAGACGGAAGAATTAGAAATACGCAATTCAGGTAGCAAATAACTTGCGCTTTCTCAACTACCTGCTTTAGCTGAAATAACACTCCATGACCAAGTGAATTCAATTAATAAGCCCTGACTATCATAGACCCGAGGAACACAAACCATGAAATCTGAGCTTTGGAATTTCTCACAAGGAACTACGGCCCTTATGAGAAAGTGACCAACTCAAAACTTCCAGAATTCAAATATAAGCAGGGCTGATCCTTCTGATTTTTCTATGAACTCCAAATCCACCTCACTGAGATATGTCGACATCTCGCGCTACCAGAAGCACGAATATGACTAAGACTTGCAATACTTTAGATTCATTGAGTAAGAATAGCTTTAAATACCTCAAATCGAATTGCTCAATAAAAAATAGAACAGAAAAATATCACCATTTTATTTTAAAAATCCTTGAGAAAGACATACACATATACCTTATTACCTAACCTGCATATCAGATACAAACTTTTGCTGATGAATTTAGTAAAAATAAGAACAAGGCAATTAATTGATAGCGCATAAATAAATAAGCTAATTACACCACTACATTCAAATAGATACGTTTTATTGCCAGGAACTATGATACAGGCAGATAGGGAGCAAGTTTATTCTAACCAGAGCGAGAGTGCAAGAAAGTAAACAAGACAACGAGCATTTCGGGGAATTAAGAGAGCACCTCGTACCACTAGTTTTTGCAAACTGCATACAAAAAAAAGCAGATCGAAAATACAAATGAAGAAGCATAAATTAATTCTAACAGAGCTCAGTTAATTAGATCAACATAGAATTCCACACAATTTGGGATTAAGGTGGCTATCCCAAGTTTGCTTGCTTCACATTTGCAATCGATAATAAGTAGATTATCAAATGAGCTTAACCACATTAAATCTAAAGTTCAAAGAATAGATGAGATCAATCCTGGAGGTCGCCAAATAAACGAAACCTGATATTGGATTAAGAAAGACAACTCACAAACTTGACTAGGCTTAAGCGTGAATTTAAAACGTATTTATTTATATCAAATGGCAGACTTTATGGTAGTTAAGATGGGGTGTGCGATAGACTTACCTCCACGTGGTGCACCCTGGGTAACGTATACTCATACGGCAAAAAGTCTATTAACCGGCAGTTAACTTCTCACTTCAAACTACCATGACCCCACTGCATTTCATATTCGAATAATTCCACAGTACTCATCTTACCTTACCTTTTCTCTACCTTTGTGTCTGTCTGTCTATCTCTTTTACATCTGTAAACATTGTTCTGTCCCCCTCTCGACTTTTTGCCACTTTGATGTTCCTCCTACCCTCTGTGAAGCCCGAAGTCAACTAAAGGGCTAATGACACCTATCATAACACCTGCCATTTGAAATAAATAAATAAATGATAGTTAAGATCAGTCCTTTAGTGGACTTCGGGATTGAGAGGGGAGGAACACCAAAGTCACAAAATTCGCGAGTGAGACACAGATGTAAAAGAGACAGACAGACAGACACAAAGGTAGAGAAAAGGTAAGATGAGTACTGTGGAAGTGGAGGAATATGACATACAGTGGGGTCATGGCAGCTTGAAGTCAGAAGTCAACTGTCGGTTTATAGACTATTTTGCCATATGAGTGTACGTTGCCCAGGGTGCACCAAGCGGATGTAAGTCAACTTAAGGAGTATAACACTATAAATATGTTCATGTGTCATTAGGTACTTGGCTTTAAACGGTCATTTACAACTGGAGTGAGAAGGCAAAATAAGAGAAAACTCTCCCCTATTAAGGACAGAGATAATCATTTAAACACCATGGAAATAATGTTGCATAAATCGGGGAAAATGAGAGAAAGGCCATTTGGTTTACAAAAGAAAAAAAACGAACAACCACGTTTAATGCTGCAAAAAACAAGTTTGTCCTGTAGAAGTAAAATTTAACAAGAAGGCGAGAGGGCGGAATATGAAACAAATTTAATTTCTTCGCATTAGTAGTACATGAACTTAAGTTGTACTACTAATGCCGTTTCTTCTCAGGTGTATCTTCTGAGTGTCCTTATTTTACTCACACAGCAACTAATAATAAAATCCAAAAAAATATCGAGGAACTATCTGCAGAAGGTAGTTAACTTGTTATAAAGACAGAGGTAAGTTAGTAGTTGTCCCCAACTAGACAACAACACAAATTTGGGGAACAAGCAATAGTCGCTCGTGACGAAAGTTGATACGAATAATGGCGCTTGGAGAATAAACATCGATACAAACTTAGTAAGAATTTGACCAATAGGCAAATAAATCAATCCGAATTAAGTAAATTATTTTACTATCTTTGGGGTTTGCGATAGACTTACCTCCACGTGGTGCACTCTTGGCAACGTATACTCATGCAGCAAAAAAAGTCTATTAACCGGCAGTTTACTTCTGACTTCAAACTGCTAAGACCCCACTGTATGTCATATTCGACTACTTTCACAGTACTCACCTCACCTTTTTCTACCTTTGTCTTTAAAACACTTCTGTCCCTCCCCCTCTGTGAAGCCTGAAGTCAAGTAAAGTGCTAATGATAACCATTAAAACGCCTGCCATTTAAAAAAAATTTTACCATCTTCAGTAGACAAGCTCTTTGTCTACAATTTATTATATTATGCATATTCAGATACGGAAAACAAATACAAACATGTGAATTATATTTACTCGACTTCGCTTTGTTAATAAAGAGCCTTATTTGTTTGTCCAAATGATTGAGGGAATTTAATTGACTAATTAAAAAAATAGAGCAATAAAAGCATAAAATTAACACTACTCATAAGTATAAGTACCAGTATATAAGTGAAGTTTTCAATACTAAAAGGAAAATAACTTTGGAGGACAATTTAAGACAGGTTTTAACAAGAATACCGCTCAAATAGGTGGCAAGCTCAACTCCCAGAAGAGCCCACTTGACAAGCGGAATGGCCGACTACACTAATTGACATAAATATGGAAGCACACAAATTTCTCGAAATCAGCTTATTTAACCAGAGGCAATCACATCGTACCATCAGTTGAAAACGGACATCAATTAAATCAATTGAAATAGACGCTAATGCGGATTCAGAAGGGTATTTTAATCTACCAACAAACAAGATGATTCGCACCCGTCTTTAAATTATATTGAAGTGGTGTCAAAATAGTCCACCTTAAAACTCGAATGTGTAGGCGTTCTACTCCTCTGAAATAATGACAAGTGTAACCACTTCATTTCCTTTGCAAGGTTATTCCTCAGGCGAAATTAAATTAAAAAACATTCAGAGAAATATTGAAGTAAAGTGACGTAAATTGCAAATCAAGGATCTGAGAAGCAGGCATTTTGAGAACAAAATCCCAACTCCATTCGGTAATGATAGTTTGAAATCGCGATATCCTTTAGCTCAATGACGGACTGAATAATTAGCTCCCATATGGTTGAGTGCGCAACAACATAGTGTCCGGTTTGTCCATTTATTAACTTGTACTTGATGAACAATGACGCAATCGAGAAAGGACGTTCTCTCTGGAATTTTATAAACTAAATCCCGTTCTTGCATAAAATAAGTATAATAATACAAAGTAAAAAAGCATTTTCAATCAATTTTTGCAGATTAAGCCTCAAATAACCTTGATGACTAGAAATATTTAAAGGAAATGGTAAAACGGGAGTATTAAATGTGCCAATTAATTAATTTTAGTGAAACCATGCCGAAATTATTTGACTGGGTTATTGTTAACCTTATTAAGTATATTTAATGTTAATTAAAACTGCTCAGTAATCATAATTATCTTGTGGGACACTCCATCAATGACCAAATAGAAATCCTGC
>UZAE01001501.1:0-12992 GCA_900617975.1 Rodentolepis nana
CCCCACTGTATGTCATATTCGACTTCTTCCACAGTACTCAACTCACCTTTCTTCTACCTTTGTGTCGGTCTCTTTGCATCTTTGAAACACTCTTCTGTTCCCCCCCCCTCTCAACTTTTTCACTTCGTCGTTCCTTCCCCTCTGTGAAGTCTGAAGTCAACTATAGGACTGATGATAGCTATCAAAACGCCTGCCATTTAATATAAATCCCTTAATATTAAGTCGCTATACCTTACATAATTGCAATATATACCCACCGAGAGATGCCCAATTTTTTCTTTAAGGTTAGTTGATAAATTTTAAATATACTTTTGATTCTTAGGGATTTATTTCTAAGCTTCTCGTAAAAGCTTTTTTTGAATCTGCTGTGAATTAAAGCGAGTTTAATGAGATTGTATTGCACAAATCGATTGAAGTTAACGCTGTTCTCCTCTAAATTTGTCAGTTTCACTGCTCAGATGATTTTTCACGCTAATTTTATCCATCATTCTTATTTTTTCTCGCGTCAATGTAGCTACTTAGGAGAATGCTTTCGTTTACCACTCAACTCCTACACTCCTGAAATTGAGAAGGCAGCACCAACTATTGGTCACAAAGAGGGTGGTATAGTCTATGCAAATGGAATCGAGCTTCTAGTTACCTTTTTAATAATTATTAATGGTGAATGAAGTGGTTGTTTCTAAAAATGGCCAATTTATGATGTAATTAGATACATGAGCAAAAATTACATTTGTGACTCATTGCCAAGCTAAAGAACGCCAAACTAGAACAAATTAGAAGAAATCATAGAGTGTACAACACTGTCATGACTGAACAAAGAAATCTCATGCCCACTCGGACCCGAGGGTGAGACGCGCTACTTGTAGCAATTGAAGCGGGTTCTGTCGTGAGCAAAGCGACCTCCCAGCCAATCACCAATCAATAGTTTCAGAAACAAAATAGAAAGTGAATAATTGATAGTGAAATATTGCAGATAAGGTAACTTGGTTCAACCCCTTACAAGTAAATTTGATGCATTCTAAGATTGTGCTTCCTTCTAACTAAATTTTCTAATTTCAATTTCTTTCACTTAAAGCACTACAAATTGTAACTATGATTCAGAAAATTCTCCTCACTTCGCATTACCTGACCGAAATAATCAATTGCTAACTTATCGATTGTGAACAAAATTTTGACTCGATCGATGTAGAAAGTTGGTTGAATAACGTGTAAAATATTAGCTGAAATCGTTTAATGAATTATGTGTTTTCGATGTTTTTTAATCGAATGCAAAGAAACAAATGGAAGTGTTTTGTGTTTCATTACTTATATGAGTATATGAAGGATTAAAGCACTTTTAAACTAAATTTAATTTTGATAAGTGCAGAATGCGTGAAGAAAGTATATGACCTTGGGAGTAATGCTATTTCAGATTTAAATTATGTGTTTTGCAAACGAAGGCACAGGCAAATTAAGCCAGTTAAAATTTATGAATTAATATATTAGTATATAAAACACGAAATATGGTGCTTCACTTGAAGGCGAAGCCTCATCCATCTACACCTAACCCCATTGCCTTAACTAATATCCGAAGACATGCGTTTCGATGGTTATATTAAATAATTTACTGGTCTTTCGAATGAAGAAAATGGGTTGGGAATTGAATTAATTGAACTCAGTTTACATTGAAAAACTTCAGCTTTTAATAATGTGTAGTATTTTTCAGAATTACCAGCAGCAACAAAATTTTATCTAGCTGCCTCGATTTTTAATAACCTTTCACTTGAGACTCACTAACTTACCAATGACTAATAAATCCAATTTAGGACCGACTATGAATTCTATCACCAGAGTATTTTGAATGGGAATCAGATTATAGACATGGCACTTACAAGTTGATTTAATCTCGAGATGTAAGACGTTGTTTCAACTATTTCATTTCTTAATCTTACTGCAACTTCCATCAATTAGAGATCAGGTGTGAAACTACATTGTTGTGGAATATCTTACTAAAACACAGGCAAACGAGAATTTAACTCAATCGATAGGTCTATTTGGACTGAAAAATATCATAGTTTAAAATTTGCTGTACAAATTCGAATGCAAATATTTGAACATGAGAAACTTTCCACATGTTATCAACTTCAACTGAATATTCTACCAGTAAATCACTGATGAGTATTGTGAAAATGGCCTAATAGTAATGAAGCATACATTTAAATTGAAATTTTCATCGTTATTGATCTAAATATCTTTACAAAAGATCTTTAACTATTTCAATATGTGGTTCACCTAAAAGGTAGAATGGTTGGTAAACATGTTTTTTTTCCATGTATGATTTTAACTACCCTAAAAGTTTGGTTTTTCTAAGGGTGCGCTGAACTCATTTTTAAGCTTTGATTCAATTCTTCAAGCGCAATTGGGTCCGTTATTTAACCCTTTCCTACTACATATGTAAAGATATGCATAGTGGTATTGATATATTCTTATTGCCTGATCATGGTGTTTGTTCATGCCCAATTTTGCCATATTCCAATGTGACTGCGTTAACTACTTAACAGAATTTTCAAATCTCTACAATCAAATCTATTTTATCGGCGTAAAACAATGTCTACTTAGTCATAGGAAGTAGTATCCATACAAACCCTTCATTTTTCTGGTGTTAGTTCAAATTTCCATACGTGTCTAGTATAGGTATTTTAATTAGAGATATTGGTGCATGAAAACAAAATCATCGTTAAATTAATCACATTAGTTCTATTTAGAAGAGGACACGTTAATTAATAAATGCAATTAGAAAAGTTTTAAATTTAAATAATGAGAACACGCATTCGATTTCTCGAAATAACCGAGTTCAATTGCCTTAAAAAGAATGAATTTCTGATAATCGAAAGAAACAATGCATAGTAGTAGTGTTACTTGGCACTCAGTATCGAGATTACTTGAAATAGGAAGGAGCTAACGTGAAATCTTATATCAAGGCTACTGTCCCATAAAGTTATAGCAGACGCCTCGTATGTAGAAAAAATGATGACGCATCGCTTGGATATTAGTCATCTCACGTACAAGCATCTCTGTCGTCCATTCATGTAGCCGTGCTGATGACGCTTTTCCATCTGGGCGGTGATTGGACAAATGCGTTGCAGCTTACGTGCCTTTACGCACATCTTAGTGGAAATACCCTTTTACCCAACCAACCAAATCCTAAACACTTTGCGGGAAATTCAGGCCATTTCAAGAGTCTTTTCCCCATTTTGGTCAAGTTCTTACTGCTTTAGTTCAATAGCTGAATGGTCAAAATCGGCCCGAGTTTCCCGCTCTAGGCGTTTTTAATTGATTAGAGTATTATGATCAACGAGTCGACCTGGGTAATTGTACAGTGCTTTCCTATGTAAGCATTTCCTAAAATATCTTATGTACGTATCGATTCTTGAGTTCACTTCAGTTTCCTCTAAATTAAAATAAGCAACTCTTGTCTTGCCGTTCTTGAGCCTTAAATGCGGGGGTTTCTAATTTGTCGATGCCTAAAATACGTGCTGTATGGTAAATTGTTAACCTTTGTTTGTTGAGCCTGTGCATAATGGCTAGATAAAAAACGGTAAGGTAAGGTCGTGCTGTTCTAGCTAAGTATGTCATGCATGTACCTTCAAACCTTTTAACTTGTCCATCACTTTAGCTATGAGGCATTTGGAGGAAGCCCCATATTACGATCTTTCCAAGAAAATATTAAGGTCGTCAGAGAGCACCGGTATTAAGGCCCTACTAGGTGCTACCTAAAAGTTAATCCTGGAGTTACGTTTTCGCGCAAATATTATGACACGATCAACCCTCGTTATCAAATATGTGTTCTCAAGATAGTAAGATAGACTAGAGAAACGTTTAAATAATATTATGATCATGGCAATTTTTTAGAAAGTTAAGGCAATACCTGCCCTGGTCAAGGTAACGAACACGTCGTCTCCGTCTCTATAAAAGCCCAAATCCTCACGAACAAAAAGAGTGGTGTCTATATTTGTCCCTTGTATGAAAATGATTATAGAATAGAGGGTAATGCTTCTGTACTACAGGGGGAGTCGCTGCTCCTCAATCGCATCGAATAGCAAGGTCGTCTAGAGCCCAATTTCGATTACTCTAAGCCTTATAAAGGATGCTCGTAATCGAAACGACGTAGTCACGGTAATGATGATTCGATTCTTTTGGTATATTATTAATGTTTTCTGTAGCTCCTTATTCTGAATGCTCCCATTTTGCACTTTCGGACCACTTAATTTGCAAAATGAGCTTGACCATGGGAAACATGGTCATTCTCCTCAAAATCATTTCGGAATTCCCTGTAAATTAACTAAAAGGAGAAAACAAAATGAGGAAACTGGCATAATTAATGCAGGTTTATTGCCAAATATATCTTCATTAATCTAATCGTCGACATCTTAAAAATGTATCGAAAACATTCCCAAGACTAAGCAAAATTTAAATAAAGTAATTATCGAAACTGTAATTCACTGAACGTTCACTTATAATAGGCTCATTAAAATCTCAAATCATTTATCCAATCTAAACCAGGCCACATTTTACACATAAAACAAGCACGGCACAGGTTGAACACGAAAATTTAATCAACCACCTGCGTTTAATCAATATCGATCAACTTATTTCGGGGAAAGTATGAAAAAGATTTCGTTGTTGTAGGCAGTTAGCTGCATTTATTACTTGCTACCACCTAACGTTACCTCAGCGATATTAAAACGTGCGCACTAAAGTGATGCGCTGTCCTCTGCTCAACCAATCATATGAAAGTTTGCGCGAAGGATAGCAAGAAGAGGATTGGTGATAAGAGACATTTTAAAAAGCACTATGGGGAGTGTGTTAAGTGGGTATCGGGGCTTAATAAAGCTGTGGCCTGAATTCCATCTTTTCCATGTTTATGACCTGAAATATTTTGTAGTTAGGTCTGCACATGGACGTAGCTTAACGGGGTGATAAACATAAATTAAGGTCACTTGGACCCATTGGGGGAGTATGCAATGCCACATGGGATAACATATAATTTAGTATTCTAGCCAGGCTAAATAGAATAAACTATTTAGCTTACTACAAAGGTATCACATCGATACGGTTCCAATTTCATGCTGCTTGGCGTCGGGAGTCCTTAACTGTATTCTTGTCTTTGTACCTCACGTGATCAAAAGCAGAAATGGATTCCTGCAGGGTAGAGTCATTTAACAAAATAGAAAATGACTTAAAGGGGAAAGTCGATACCCTAATAAACCACTACCAGATCACAAGAGATAGTTTGAATACCGCAGTCCCAAAACATTAACGAGGAAGTAAGCAACAATCTCCTAACAAGTTACAGAGAAGGGTGGTAGGGGGTAGCTGACGTTCCGAAAATTCTAGAACATAGACGACTTCATTAGACCCAAAACTGAGAATCGTGGGTGGCTAACCAACAGCCATTGCCTAAATTTGAGCTACCATAGGAATTGAATAACCCCCACAAATATCCCAACGTGGACAATATATGATAAAAAACACAAATCCGATACAAAAAGGTTATATTGACGATGAAACAAGATGCTTATTACAAAAGTGGTGCAAGGTAAATGCTAGGTATTACAAAGTTTAGAGAAGGGAAAAATTTGACACACATGCGATGCAAGAATGATCAGAAAAACGTGCAAACAACCCTTCGAAGTGCCAAACTGTACAAATACGCCACGATAGAATACTTGAGATTAATATAAACGGTCACGCAACATCTTTTGATAGGGATACGGATGTGTTGGAAACAATGAACAAGTGCGTAGACATTATTACTGACTATCCTCAGTTGCAGGAATCTTAGCTTCACTAGCATCTTCGCCATCCTCCTCAGCGGCTCGTTTTTGAGCTCTTCGAGGACCAGTAACACCAGCATCAGAGAGGTTAGGCAATTCATCTTCCACATTTGAATCGCCCCCATCTTCTTCATCGTCTTCCTCTATCTCAGGTTCTTCTTCCTCTTCTTCACCAGGAACATAATCCTCCGCATCCGACTCAAGTTCCTTGCTGCCTTGAAGAGCAGAAAGGCCAATCTCCTCTTCATCCTCAGTTTCGTCTTCAGCATCATCTTCATCTTCTTCATCATGGCCGGTATGACCGTTATTCGATCCATTCACTCCGTCACCGGAAGCTTTCACATCAGACTCCTCCTCTCCGTTTTGGTCAAGCCCATCAAGGAATGACAGTTGTGGGAGAAGAGCGAATACATCTTTGCGATAATTTTCCTCGCATACGAGGTCACAAGTAGAAAGTTCCAAATGAGACAGATTTTCAAGAGATGCAAGAGGAGCTAGATCCTTAATGGAGGCCAATTTGTTACCGGAGAGATTGAGGGTTGTTAGGCTTGTGCACTTTGCTAGCGCTTCAAGACCTTCGGCGATAGGATTACCAGAAAGATCAAGCTAAACGAGTAAAATTACTAAACAAGCAACGAACCTTAACCAATTTTGGCAATGCAGGAAAACCGGCAAGTGTCGTTAGTCCAACGTCAACAATGCTAAGTTTTTCCAAAGAGGAATACTCATCGGTCAAGCCCTCAATTTCGGTAGCGTTGCAGCCATCCAAATTAAGTTCCTTAATCTAAGGAGATGGTAACCACAGTACCTGAGCAACATACCTCACCGAGTTTCTGATCCTTTCTCTCTTCTTCAATGCGCTGAGTCATCGTGAGGGTAGACATGGCCAAGAAAGCGAATGCGCGAAAAGGAATTTAAAAGTGAACAGAGCTCGAAAATAGCAGGAAGCTCAACTTAATGAGTAATTAAAACAATCGTATTTAAATTAAAAGCAGACAAATTTCAATTAAAAGGTATATATCCAGCACCATAAATGCAACCATAATATTTGCTTTATTGATAATATAAATTATAGCAATAATCAAACACTGTTTTTCATGTTGAGCGTATGGAGACAAAAAGTTTAGTATAGTTAAAAGCTCAGTGTTTTATTAGAATTCTATAATTCTGAGATCTACCTCTGGAGAGCATTTTAAGATAGATACTTTGATATTCTAAAATGTAAGAAAAGCCTCTTTTCTTAATATCTGTGATTTGACAGTTCATTTATACAATCCTCGTCTAACAAATTGCCCATATTAATCCAAAGCAGTCTATTATTTTTTTACAGTATTTTTATCGACAATTGCATAATTTTAAATATCTCTCTTGTAATGCTAAAGTTTTCGCCAATTTCATTAAGTATTTTTATCAACAATGCATCTTTCTTTTTATAATTAATCGCAATCAATAAAATCTTTATGATATTTCAGACATTTCTTTCAAACTTTCACCATTGTTAAATTACACAAAATCTCCTATATAATACAACGTCATGTGATCATTAATAAGAGTTTTAGCATGAAATACTCTTGATTTGACACTGAATTGGTTTTATTCCTTCGGATTCATTTACATTTCTTTCATAAATCGCTATACCGCATTAAAGTGCACCAACTCGTTTGGTAAGAGACTTTGTGTAGTTTTCAACAGAGGTTTAGTTAGTCTTTTTTTAACTAAGCCAATTTTTCGAGGATCATAAATTCGGTGTTGATATCTTACTGATAAGAGCGTATGAAATGCGTTGTCACCATAGTTGCTTCTATCCTAATCTGATTGTTGTTTTTTCTGAAAAGAATACGAAATCGTCTTAATGATTATCCCTCGAAGCATCTTAGAGAGCTTAAATTCTTTTAAAAATATAGGAAATATCAATTTATTTTAAAATTATTATTATAACGAAAAATTTATATTTACATTGTGATTTTTGTATTGATTGAATGAATGATCTGATTCTTCTGTAATAATTACTCAGCCATTCTTCAAAAACTATTTCTTAGAGATTGAGAAAATCATTGTAAATTGTGTAAGTAGTTTCATAAGGTTCTGAAAATAACAAATATCCTCCTACTATTTGATAACATTTTGTGTTTATATTAGCAAGCTTGTAAACTGTTGAAAGGGTTAATGAAATTGCTTGTATTGAATTATATTTCATCGCACCATATTTCATCATATTTAATACGATACAGTTTCACCAGAAGACGAACAACCACCACTGTTATTCTTATCTAATTAACTTTTCGCTCTCATCATAAAACTTATTTAACTCTTACATTTGAATTCTTATTATTTTTTAAAGCGAGCATTTTCAGTTTGGCTTCCTCAGAATAAGTGATATTTATGATATATTCTTTTGTTTATGCGGTGAAACTTAGCGCTGAACATAAATGGAAAAATCTATAATTTGTTTTGATAAATATTCATTAGCTTTACAAAATGCGAATGATGCATATTTGTAATATTACGTCAATTGTAGTGCAGTGATTTAGCATTGATATACTGACATAACTTTTCCCCTCATTGGATTCATCCTGACACACTAAAGGAGCACTTTATTATTCTTAACTATTTTACTCAGGCAAGCGGTGAATTATTCGTAAAAAATAATTTTTTATTTGTAGATTTGGAGATTTATGAAACCTCTCTCTGCCACCTCCAAGTATAATTAATATTTGATCCATTACTATGTATTTGTGGCTAAAGCGTATAGAAGCCTTTTTTCAATGACATAATCTACCTCGATTACAAGATATTATTTACTTCAGATGAAATAGGAAAATTTAATATCAAATAAATAGCATACGTCGAGTCGCTTGAAGAGGTAAAAATCAAGAGTATAATGAATCTATTCAAAAGCAGCATATTTTACGAAGCGTTAAAATATAACATATTCGTGTTTTAAATTTAAATGTTTTTACATGCACAGAAGAACTATATTAAATTTTATTTTTAAACTTTATTTGTTTTAACCAATAAATTACATCAATTACAATCTATTTAGGGTCATGCGTACTAATTAATTCCTCTTTCGTCGATGATCTGGGGTCCAGCATACCAATCCTTGTTTGGTTTAGCTGCCCTGTTTAGTCGATTTTAAGTAATAAAAAGACTAGATAATAGGAAACTATTTTCGGCATAACATTATACCACAGGTAAGATGCTTTAAGAAATATATCAACTGATGATTTTATAATAGGCACATGAATCCTGGAGACACGCCAAGGCGTCAACTTCTTCGACAAGAAGAGCAGGAGGAAGGCACTTCAGCACAGAGGCCTGAAGAATTAGATGAAGAGTCGATGGACACATCAAAGAGCCCAGTAGTTGCAACGACCAAATTCGCGTCTTCTCAACGTCCACATTCGATGACTTCTAGTAATTCAACATCAACATCAACTACTAATACAACATCCTCTTCATCTTCAGCGGCAAAACATTGTGAAATGCGTCTAAAACATCGACAGGTATCTTGTTAATTTTGAAAATTTGATATTCTAATGGATCTATCTCAAGGTCCTACAAGTTGGAGGTGGAGGGGGATCAACAACATCGTCATCGACAGAGGACTCAGAGGCTCGCGAAAGACGTTTTGGATCGATTGATTTGCAGCAGCCACTTCCTCTCAAGACTGCTCCTTGTACCTCGGTCACTGGTACTGATCTCACTAAAGGCCAATTTCCTATTGACGCACAACTCAAACATGCTCTTCTTGCAGATTTCAGTACGTAAATATCTATTTAAAGAAGCTTTTGGCAATTACATACTTATACTATGTGATCGATACTCTTCAATGATATATTTGGGACTGTAGAAAAGTCGTTTTTGTTTTTGAATTGTTTATAGGGTTTTATTGAATTTTTATGCTGACTGAAGTAATTTTATTTGCACTCGTTAATTTAGTGTAGCGAGTAGTCTATTACAATAAATATTCGTTTTATATGATCCTATTATTTCATAAATTTAGTATTTAACTCCCACCTTATAAGCCAATGAGGTAAGCAAACTGTTTTAATGTCAATATTTATCAAACGGATATAAATGTCAACATCCTAAAATTGACATTCGGAAAGATCTTCTGTTAAACCAAATGGAAAGTTTTAGTTCAAATGATTGTTATACTCTAGGATATTCGTGACCGACTTGATCTTAAAAAATAATAAATTGCCCTTAAATCTCAAGAAAAAATTTCTTTTTTATGGTCGGATCTCTCATTTTAATGTTTACTTATTCGGACCCAGTCTTGCCAACCTTTTGCGTATATTTGCTCATGGTTATCTTAATCTGATTATTTTGAATCTAATGGACAGTAAATGAGTGAAGGTTAACCACCATTGGGTAAAGCAAAGGTATTCCGGATCTTTTTTTTCTGAAAATTTCACATCATCTTTTGACTAAAATTTGTCTCAATGTGTTCATATACTATGAACTCTGAATTGGCAGGAATTGCCTAAAAAATACAGGTAGAATTGATATCAATATGCCATTAATTCCATTACTTCAAATAGTCATTGCAAAGATACGAAGTGAATAGGGGTTGTATTAATTTTATTATTGATTCGATTTAAGAGAATTGGTTTTTACGAAATTTGGAAAACCTTTTCCTTGAAACCAAATGCCATAATCAAAGTTGTGGTTTGTGCAGCTAAGGCCATAAGGTTTAAGTGGTCCAGTCAATTGAAAGACGAGTCTGAATGAGAGTTTTTGGCTTCTGTTCTCAAGAGAAAAAAGGTCTCCATTTGGTCCTATTTTTGTAGCCCCCTGTTTCAGAAACGAGTTCACATTCTTGTAGTAAAGAAACCCGGTTAAAACCTTTAGATTCTTCACTCCGGAGAGAAGAATGACCAAAATATAACCTAATTTCTCTTAAAAAAACAAATTTTCACATTATATTCTACGTCGGCCACCCTGTTATTAATTACCTAAATTCGACATCGTTATCATAATTATGCATATCATTCCGTGAGTGCATATTTGCGCTATGGTCTGGTCCATTCCAAAATGTTCTTCCAAAAGGGAATAAATATTTGTCTCCCTACTCCACTAGCGCGGCTTATTGCTTGAATGAACAGCAGTCTCATTGGTTAAAACTTTCGTTGTAGGAGAATGACGTCATCCTTGATTTTAATTCTAATTGGTTAGATCATTCCAGGCGGGAAGTGAACATTTGATAATAGTGTGCGACGCGTCATGTAGTGACATTAAAATTAGTAATAAGTTCAATATCAGTTTCCATTGGTTTATAGGACCATTAGTGCGGTATTATTATATTAACGGGATCTATCCAAACTTTAAGTAAACTATACTATTTATCTATTTTTTTCATAAAAAGTGGTGAGATTTCCTACTCAGTCAATGAATTTAGAACGGTCGTTGTAGATAGATGAATCGAGAAAAAATGAACTAATCAATTACTGATAGAATCGAGGTACCTTTTTGTTACACTGTTTCGAATATCAAACTGAAATTGCAAAGAATAATACTAGCAAGTTCTTTTTATCGCTTAAAGTGACAAATTTAAGGTTTTTTGAGATTTGGCACTACCTCACTTAAATAAATAAGTTTCAAATCATGTATACTCTTCAATTCAAATGATTGGACATCGATGACGTCAGAAGTGTACGATTTCATAACTCTCAAGATACTACAGTCTTCGGTCAGAGCTTTCTTTGGTAAAAAATGAAAACTTCAAACAATCAAAATCTGGCTAATTTTCTTCTAAAATCGTAAAATTAGGAAAGGATCTCATGTTCAGAAGAATATAAGCTTATTGACTCTTCATAATGACACCGATTTTAAGAAATAATGGTCTCAATAGCTTTATTCGATATTTCAACGCACTAGCAACAACGTGTTCTTTGCAATCTACTAACACAAACGCCCACTCCATAATCATTGAGTTCTTTCCATCATATTTTCGATGTTCGTTTATCAAACCTCATTTTCAGGCCATAAGCCGAGGCATTTTCAACTTTCTCTAAGAGCATTCATTTGAATTGAAAACTTTAATTTACTTGGTGCTGAATAATGTTTTCTTAAAGGCAACTGAAGAATCCACGTTTTAGAAGGCTGAACCCCCAGAGCCTTGGCGTTCTTTCAGGGTCCCAATGTCTTGAAGCCTTTCTAAAGATTTGTGAACAAAAGAACCAAAGTATTCATGTGGAAAATTAGAGCAACGAAAAATTTTGAAAAATGAGGGATCATCTTTCAAGAGTAGTATTTGTTGTTAAAAACTCGATTTATGTCCTCCAAATAGCATTAGGCTTGTTAAAAGATAGCCAGTTCTTGTAAGATAAACATGTTAAAACTGTTTTATTCTATTAAACAGTCGAACTGAAATTTATTTAATAAGAAAAATGGTCGTTTATGAGGTGGGAATAAGTCCTTAGTTTCACTTTAACTCTATAGTAGGCCCAATAAAAGTAGTTGGCGAGGGATTGAAAGAGTAACCGAGAGAGAGATGAGAGCTGTTTGAAGACCTTAGAAACGACTAACTGGTGCTAAAGGAGAGATTAGAGGAGATTTGACCATCCACTTAATGGAGGGGAACATAAGCAGTAAACTGTGCTCATGGGAGAGATGGAATCTCATCGGAAAGAGTGGTGAAGTCTGAAAAAGCGAAGTTGGAAACAAGTGGGAGAGTTGTGATGAAGTACTTGCAAAGGAAGAACAAGTGACTGCAGAAACTGAGTGAAATAAGTGGCATTTGAAATGCTAACTTTATTTACCACCTTTACACGACTACCATTCAATTTCTCATTTTACTAGTTAGCGGTTTTCCATGTTGGCAAGCATTGGCATGCATTGGCACAATTGAAAATGGTGAAAGATGTTGGAGACAGTGTTAGACGACTGCATTGGGATAAATCCCATTGAAGTCAAGACATCACGTTGTGCCTATACATAGTAAATACGTCCTCTAGAGGTTATACAATTAGCCTTGAAAGGAGTAGTTTTAATTTGAACTCTGTGGATGAAGGGTAATGTGTGGAAGTGTTACTGTAAAAAGTGAAGGTAAGTGGGAGGATGCATTGCAACGCTACATTTGGTGAGGCAGGAGAATACGAAGAGTGTTTGGCGTGGTTGAAAGCGCAGTGTCAGCGAATGAGAACTGAAAAAAATGGCAAATGGAAATGG
>UZAE01001502.1:0-12992 GCA_900617975.1 Rodentolepis nana
ATTAGCCCTTTAGTTGACTTCAGGCTTCACAGAGAGGAAGGAACATCAAACTGATAAAAAGTTGAGAGGGGGAGGGAGAACAGAAGACTGTTTCAAAGACGAAGGTAGAAAAAAGGTGAGGTGAGTACTGTGAAAGTAGTCGAATATGACGTACAGTAGGTTGATGTTAGTTTGAAGTGAGAAGTCAACTTTCAGTTAATCGACTTTTTTGCCGCATGAGTATACGTTGCCCAGGGTGCACCACATGGAGGTAAGTCTATCCCACATCCCTCAATGCCTGATATAATTTTCAGGATTCGGAAGTCTGTGAAAGCAGTTTACAAAACGTGGTTCACTAGATTTCTGGAAAATAAGACCATAATATTTTAATAATTTTTCTTTTCGAATACATTTTGCTTGCACAAAAGGATATTTACAACCAATACTTGCCTTTTCACTTCGGTTTTTTGAACAAATTGCATAAGAGACATTTTGAACGTAAGTGCATGGGAAACATTTCTACCAGCTTCGAACAAAAAATAGCATAAGAAATTGTTAGCATAAATTGAGAGAAGTTAGCGCAAAGAAATCAATCTATCTTTCTTTGAAGTTAATAAATATTGAGTTTATAAATCGGCGATTTATTGATAGGCCATACGATCTGTTAATTTAAATAAGGCTCCAACTCTCTAATTTTTTAAATGATGCTGATTTCTATTGCCCATTATGAAAGCTCTGGCAGAGTGCTGGATAACTGGCATGTTTCAACTCCAAGTTCATATTTGATGACTTCGTCAACCAAATTAAGCTTTCACTGAAACGAGGATTTAAATTCTAAAAGCTTTGAGTAGGGAATTTTCATGGAAATAAATTAGAATAAATCACATCATTTCCTATTATTTAAAATTTTCAACTTATTACAGTAATGTAGTACAATAATTACCTTTCAGTTAAAAGGTATAAAGGTAAATACTTCATCAACAGACTGAAAATGCTTGCGGTTTTATTACTGATTAATAATAAGTAGCTATATCAAATTGAGTCATGTTCTCCTTCAGACAATTTCCACAAATTTTTATTGATTCAAGCCAGCCATTATGATTCCTCTAATAGATTCTTATTGGCAAATGAAATTTGTATCGGAAATGCGCAGAGATTTTTTTTGTATCTAAGTGCTTGAAAATTTCTTTGCAAATAGTGCGTGTAATTCATGGTCCAATTCAAAATTATAACTTATGGTGTGTGTGATTTAATTAGCACACACATTAATGCTTTATTCTGAAATTATGAGCATGATTTATCTATCTCGATGATTGCAAGCCAGATAGCTTACTTTTGCAATTACACAATTCTCAATGCATGGAGTTGTGGAAAAGTAAAATGTCCATACCCCTTCCTTTGAGTGGTGACGATTTCATACTAATTAAAGAAATCAGATTAAGAGTAAATACATTCACCAACATCGTCAAAATTAGAAAGAATATGGCGAAGATTTGTTTTCTCATCACTGCAGTACTATAGTTAGGAATATAAAATGTTGGAAAGAAATAAAGGCTATTCCTTATTTAATACGAACCAACAGCATAATTTAATGTCAATCTGAATATATTCTAGCTTATATTAACCAATAACTTTACCCCTGAAAGTTAACATAGAAGGGGCGTAGTGTCTTAATTTCATTTGGAAGGTCACATACAAGGAGGGATTTTCCTTAAGACTTAACTTTAAGACAAGATGGAAAATTTGTGTCTATGCGTAAACTAACCCCAAAATAGTGATCCAATAGTGAATCAGCTCAGTTTAAACCAGTCCTATCTTAGTCAAGTAGATAACATGATCATTTTTAAGAAGCATCACAGAGACAAACCCAGTAATTAAAAGAGTACGAAATTTATTAGAGATGTTAGGGGGATGAAACTACTGGCCGGAAAGTTAAAAGGCATTAATTGGGAAGAGCAGGCGACCATTTCCCATCATGTCTATCAAACCCTATCATAGTCACCGCTGAATAGACAATTTAATCTAAACGATGAACATACTGAGCTTTCATTTTCAACTTCTCCAATGGTCCACGCTGCGTACCGAAGTATGCCTTACTAGGATCCAATAAGGTTATGAGGCTGCATCAAACCACCATGAGGACTAGAATGTTCTATTCTTCTCTTTTTGTCTTATTCATCACACTTGTTCATTGTGCCTTTTATTTCTCTTCAATTCCCCATTTTCTGACTTGAGAAAGTTGCTGTATTCCGTTAGCTGGAAGAAAAAAAACAATAATTTTGTAAGATGATACCTCTGGCCCTAATTGTCTATAGTGACGAGAAATCTAACGCAATCTTAAAACCGTGCTAGCCTATTGTATACCCTACAATAATATCACCTGAAGGGTGGTGAAGCAATTTCGAAATGCCATCAACGCCCACTCAATACAATCAACTAATCAATATTAACTGGATACGGGGTGTGCGATAGACTTACCTCCACGTGGTGCACCCTGGGCAAGGTATACTCATACGGCAAAAAGTCTATTAACTGGCAGTTGACCTCTGACTTCAAACTATCATGGCCCGACTGCATGTCATATTCGATCCCTTCCACAGAACTCATCTAGCCTTTTCTTTGCCTTTATGTCCGTCTGTCCCCTTTAAATCTGTGAATCGCTCTTCATTTCCCCTGTCGAATTTTTCTCACTTTAATGTTCCTCCCTTCTGGCAAGCCCGAAGTCATCTAAAGGGCCAATGATAACTATCAAAATGCCTGCCATTTGAAATAAATAAATTAATTAATTAATACATATATTAACTGGATACTGTATACATGAAATTACTAAATAAATGCAGACAATGAAACGATATCAATTGTAACTCCCACCTTATTTAAACTCTTATTCTTCCTTTATTGATTGTTTTACATTCCTTCTATACCAGAATTAGTTTATTTTTTTCCTTTCTGAAGTTATTTTTAATTTATTCCATCGGAGTTGTTGACTCCTTCAAACTGCGAGCAAAAAGCACTTTAAAACCAAATTCAACGAAAAGAAAACTTATCACTAATTGACCTTCAAGATTTGCAATCACCCAGCACACACCTTAACATTATAAATACAAAAATTGCACAAACTTACGCATTTTCGCGTTTCTCTTGGCTTACTTCGCTTTTCTTGTCTCTGTCTTTCTCTTTCCTGAAATTCTTTTGCTTATTTTTAGATTGAAACAACTGTGCGTCCAAAAAATTTATAATTGCCATTTAAGTTGACTTTGTGCGTTCATTCTGCGTTATTTTCTACAATTCACCTTCCTTGAGGTGGTGCAGAAAATGGCATTAAGGTGGTTATATAAGTTCCTAAAAGTCCAACTTACAAATCACAATTTTTTCCCAAGCGTTCGGTAACAGTTGTCTTTATTTATAACAAATTCATTACTGTCCAATGATGAATAGACCCAGCATCCAAGTTGAGTAAACTGTGAATTATGAACCAAATTTTATTTACCGCTGTATTAGAATAACAGGGAGATTATAAAGTTTTGAATTTTAAATAAAACGCACAGGAAAGTGACAATAGTATTCTCTGCTCAAAGCTTACATTCTTGCCAAAATATTGGAAATTAGTTAACACAGAAAATGCATATTGAAATCAATATAGGCTTAATTTGACGCTGAGTTATCCTATTGCCGCGTCGATAAGAATAATGAATAAGTGAATTTAAAATCGATTTATGCGACATTCAACGATTTCTCACATCACAGTCAAGATCCACACAACAATGAACTTGTAGCTACCAAAAGAGAATAATTGCACAATCTTTAAGTGAAATCTTCACTCGTATATCAGTTAATTGATTTATTCAGTGCATGTAGGGAAAGTGGGTAATAAGAAGCGATTTGGTCAAGTAGAGCATACTTTGGAGATTTAATTTTTGTAGCCAACATTTTTATATACTCCCACTATTGAAATTTGTGTCTTCATGTTTTGATACTCCCTTGTCTTCCTATTTATGGTGGTTTCAAGTTGAAGTTAAAGAAGAGTCAAGATTGGAAATACATGAAATATGAGTTAGTGGTGCATGAATAAAAACTACTTTCGATAAATCCATGCGATTTTGATTTGGGTGTTCTGGGATTCTTGAAAGTCACCAAACGTGTAAGTTAGGCTATCGATAACATTAGTCAATACGAAATGAATTCTAGGACAAGGGGTATGTCTAACCCCAAATACATGCTGTTTTAAACAGAAGTAGCAATTTTGGTCAGACTGTTGATTCCTCCCACAGATTGAACATTTGAAGTTCATTGGTTCACCAATCTACCTTTAATGATTTTATGAACCTTTATATCCCTTCATGGGGTGTGCGATAGACTTACCTCCACGTGGTGCATCCTGGGCAACGTACACTCATACGGCAAAAAAGTCCATAAACCGGCAGTTGACTTTTGACTTCAAACTGCCAAGATCCCACTGTATGTCATATTCGACTACTTACACAGTACTCACCTCACCTCTTTTCTACCTTTTCTACCTTCGTCTTTGAAACACTCTTCTGTTCCCCCCCCCCTCTCGACTTTCTTTCAACTTTGATGACCTTCCATCTGTGAAGCCTGAAGTCAATTATCAAAATGCCTGCCATTTGATATAATAATACATGTCCCTTCATTCTGTCATGCCTCGTCTGCAGTATTTTCATCAAGAAATGCTTATTAGAGTAATGAGCTACCAATAAAAATGTCAACAAGTGATTGTAAAAACAGAAATACAATGTAACAAATGCGTCAATTAGAGTTCTCCAGAAACCATGCGCGTACTTTCACATATTTTGAATCACAGAGCAAGTGAAGCTCAAAGGTGTTTTATAAATGTTTCTTATTTTCAACGAAAAATATCTATTTGATCGATTTTTTCCAGTTTAATCGAATTAAGTATGCTGGCTGCTCTTCAAATTTAAGACGAAATTTCAATTATGTAAATGCGAAATATTACAAGGTGACATGGTTAATCACAAGAAGCTGCACACTAAATTGTGATTTTTCCCAAAAAATGGCACAGAACAAAATTTCATTGACTTGCACAAACTTGTTACCTGTCAATTCAGGGCGTTTACGTCGTCTTGTGATGCTTTTTTTAGTAAAGAACTGTGAGATCAGAAAATTTTGGAAGCAAGATCTATGCGACACTTAAATTGCATCAACAAATCCTTGATGGCGAAATTTGCTTGCGAAGAAAGTTTGGAAAAAAACTTTGAAAATTAGTATAAATTGAAACGATGCCTTGTATTATTTCGTTCCCTTATAAATAGAATGAATTTTTTGACACTAATATGGACATATTTTAGGTAAATGTTTCAGAGACAATAACAGTGAATTCGAATGCATTTATATAATTCAATGAAGAGGTGTGCGACAGACTTACCTCCACGTAGTGCACTCTGGGCAGCGTATACTCATACGGCAAAAAAGTCTATAAACTGGCAGTTTACTTCTCACTTTAAAATACCATCATTCCACTGTATGTCATATTTGACTACTTCCACAGTACCCACCTCACCTTTTCCTACCTTTGTGACTGTCTCTTTTAGGTTTTTGAAACACTCTTCTAATCCCCCCTCTCGACTTTTTTTTCACTTTGATGTTTCTTCCTCTCTGTGGAGCATGAAGTCGACTAAAGAACTAATAATAACTATCAAAACGCCTGCCATTCGATATAAATAATTTAATGAATACATGCAATACCATCATGAATACTAGAGCACTTTTAGTCAGTTGAATGGAAGAGATCTTTAAGATATTGAAATCATCCCATTTACTTCCATCTGCTTATCTCTTGAACATATTCGCGCACATAATAAATTAAGGTATAATTTTATGCATTTAAACTTTCAAAAGTCGGAAAATTGAGTGAGATTAGGATAAAACGAAGACTAACATCAGTGTATCAAAAGAACCACATATGATATGAATTTTAAAGTCATCCGATTGGATACTTTAAATTGAGGAGCTGAGTTCAGTGAAACAATAACTGAACCACCTGAACCGAGATCAAAGAATCAGTTCTGTTTTAATTGTGACTTTTGTTCTTTTTTGGCTCATAAATCCGTAACGCTTTTAAGGAACGATAAGTTGGTTAGATCGAAAGATAAGTCGTGAGGTCAAGGAATATTGTGATTTTCAGTTTCACAAATTAAAAGACTATAAGCTGCCTTAAAATATTATCGATTGAGGTATCTGACGTGTTAAGCAAAACCTTATCTAAATTGTTGGCATGATGAAGAGCCAATTACCGACAATATGGAACCGGTAGAAAACAAGGTACTATTTCAGTTTTGTGATGCTTGAATCCAACTAAGCAAATACTATCTTATCCTATCGTTTATCTCCTCAGTTTTGATCTTCATAGTAAATTCTATGAAGATAGTTCAGAGACAAGATAGGGTGGTAGATGTATTAAGTGGCAGAGGTAGGGAAGTATTATCACCCTGTGCATAAAAACGGATCAAGCGTCATATGAAATAGAGAGTTAGAAAAAAGTGCACCCCATATTATGATGATGTGTAGTCTGTCTCGCTTGCCTTGTGCAATGTCTATACTTGCCAAGCTAGATGAGGCGTTAGTTGAGGTTATAGCCTCACGTGGTCAGAGTTAATGTGCAGAAAGGTAGAGAGGCCTATTTCACTGTTGTGAATCCTTTTAAATGTGCGGTCGTGTGTAGTACAAGCATCGAAAGACGAATAATGACAACTAAATGCGATTAAATAGAAATGGCCAATCTTCTCAATGTAAATCGATAAAGCGGTAACGATACTCAAACTTTATCGTTAATCATTGCCCTCTAGCGAAGTTTCACGACAAATTATTCTCTTTTTATTGTGGTTTTATTCCGAAGAGAATAAAATAGAGAATAAATAAATTACGTTCTACTAATCTCCCATATTAAAATTTAAACCTACCTCGTATTAGGTGAAATTTACAGAATTATAAATATTTTTTGGGTGCGTGATAGACTTATCTCCACGTGGTGCACTCTGGGCAACGTATACTCAAACGGCAAAGAAGTCTATTAACTGGCAGTTGACTTCTGACTTCAAACTATAATGACCCCACCGTGCGTTAAATCAGACCCCTTCACTATACTCACCTTACCTTATTTTATCTCTACCTTTGTGTCTGTCTCTTTTACATCTGTGAGTCATTCTTCTATTCGAACTCTCTGCTTTGTGACTTTGATGTTCCTCCCCTCTGTGATGTCCGAAGTCAACTAAAGGCCTAATGATAACTATCAGAAAGCCTGTCATTTGGCATAAATAGAAATATGTTTTTCTCAATTAGATATTCAGCATTTGATTTACTCAATCCTAAGTGATCTCGTTTATGTCACAAATACACAGCACAATTTTTCTTCCAAACAAAACTAATTTCACTCCTTTTGTTATAAATAAGCTAACTTTGTGAATCAGTAGACGTCTTTCATCCTTTAAATACTGCATATACAATTGTATCGACTTACTCTTACGGTGAGTTTATTCTGTTATCGAATCCTCTCAACGTTTATGTCGACTACGGTTTAATAATACATATTAACATTGGAATATTTTCAAAATCATTAGTAGTTCAGTGTGTACGTGATGGCTAGTTTAAACTCTCTATTGTTCGTGGAATGGGTTACCGTGGCACAAACAGGCAGGTGTGAGCTTTCTTTTATTAATATGTGTGATAATACAACAGCACATCGCTATCAGCAGCACTGGAATTATAGTAACACCTGGTGCCAATGGGTCGCGCGCGCTCTTTCTCTCTCTCAATGCGCAAATATCGACCTTAGATTGGCGTGTGCGAGCTGGTACCACCAAACGCCATCCACCAATTAGGCCGCAAACACGAGCCTCTGTTAACGCACAAACTAGGTTGCGCGCACATATATAAGGGCAGTGCAGAGGAGCACGCTGGTATCTGGTAAAAGCAATCCACGCACTTTATCACGCACATTTACTCTCGAATCCTCAAAATATGCAACATACACAAGCCCTAGCCACAGGTCTGTGGACTGGAGGGATCAACAGTTCCACTACACCTGCGGCCATGACCCAACAACCTAACATCCTGTTCCCTTCTCCTTCAAATGACCAAATCCTCGCTATGCTTGCTGCTAATGCCAGAAGTACTGAACCCGTTGCTACCTCCCTGTATACCAACTCCGTTTACTCAACCGGTCTCACGGATCCAAATTTCCTTCTCTCTGGATATCCTTTCAATAGCGCCATGACCTCCCCAACAACAGTTTCAACAAATGGATACAATCCCACCGAGGTAAATACCACAATGGCTTAAAATGTCAACCATTTATTTTACATTATCCACTCCTTATCTGTCACTATTATTTTTGGGCTAAAGAGGAGAACCATGAAGAGAGTACATATTAACACCCCGATATCCTATCTCATTAACCCTAGGCCCAACAAACCCTCTACTTGTGAAAACTAATACCAGGGGGTAAGTTGCGCCTAAATATATCCAGCAAAACTATGCCACACTTAATGGCTGTTGCTACGCAACTCGCTCTGCCCAAATTAAAAAAAATAAACTAAGAGGATCAGAGAATGAGAAGTATGTGCTACTATTTTCCTGATCGCACCAACATAATCTGTTCCCTCTCCCTCGCCATATGGATGTGTCCTTCCCTCCCTTCCCCCCCCCCCCCCCCCCCCCCCCCCCCCCACGTCCCACATTCCTTTCCTACTTTTAACGCTTGTAAAATGCTTGTATGTATATACTAGATATTATGCTAGTCTTGTGTGTCAATTACAACACAATCATGCCTCATTTCCTTTCTCCATCATTCCACCTGCTTCCATTCATTATTACTAGTGGTGGCGCGGTCTATTTCCTGTCTCCAAGCTGGTCTTTTCCAACTTAGTTTTTCCCTAATATGTACGTGACTGTCTTTTTTTCATTTTTCTTACCTCTCATCTTACACTAACACAATTGTACTGTTTTTGAAATTCCCATACTCAGGTATAATAGTTACCGTTTGCATTAGGACTCAATTGGGTTTTAATTATCTTACGATATGAGGTTTATTACCTCATGTCTTCCAGAGTGCATGTGTCAATTAGCCAACTGTTTGCACTTGGCGAGTGCGAACAAGGTTTCATTTTGCGTGTACAGATATAGGCAGTGTATTCTTCCATTGGCAAACAGCTCATTAATTGGTTTAGCACAGGTGTATAACCTAAACGGAGGTGTTTGAAGCGATGATTGGTTTTTCCGTATATATCACACTCTAAGTTATGTCGCCTAATCTGAGACAGAGAATTTGTTTACTTCGATCCTTTGTTAACGTGCCCGTACATGATTGTATGCACAACCCCCCCCCCCTCCCACCCTTAAACCTACCCCTCCCTTGCATCAACTTTACGTTGGTTTCACGACTATTTATGCTATGGCGACGACAGCCTTCGCCACGCTGTCAATTCCGCTACTGAGGCTAAATATCGCTATCATTATCTTTGCATTTGACACCCGACTAGGAGGCAATTTTCAGTCGATAGATTTGTTTATATGTGTAGCTGAAGTTGAAAGGTTCATTTTGAGGCCACTTCAGTCGTACTTCAGTATATTCTCCCTTGATTTACCTAACACCTGGTGTTGATGCGTTTTCAATGCACGTTAAAATTCATTCTCATCATCTCATGCATGCAACACTAAATTCTTACCCCCATCTCAGCTCAGCGTAAATAGATAGGCTCTCTCTATAGCTTCTAGCATGGCCGACCCTCTTAGTTCGCTAATGTTAATATCTGGTGACGCATTCTCCCCACCAGACTTCGGAGTGGGGAAAAAACACGTACAATGCCATTTACATTGCTCAATTTGTTATTACGAAAGCACTGAGCGGGTACAGCAGTAGCCCCCAACCCCCGCCACCCCCACCTGACAATTTGATCATATCTCTCACATAATAAATTGTCTAGAACATTGTTTATGTAAACGGTGTATGCGGAGGCAGCTATGTGGTGTCATCTACACTGTCTCTCTTATGAAAGAGCTACTTCCTTAATTAGCATAATAGGCTATGATTAGCTCGTTTAATGCAACGGAAGACCTCTGATTTACGTACTACTTCAGGTGCTCTAGCAAAATCGATTACGTTCTCCTGTTTGCTTTCCTTTTTGTGCATATGCGCTAACACGCCAATAATACCCGCAAATGGAACTATTTCTACCTACTTTAGTGGCTGTATGTGGGACTTGTTTCAAGAGCCCAACACTTTGATGATCAAACAGCAAAACACTAGAAAGCAATCATTCAAAAAAAATTTTCACATAACCTATTAATCATTGTTTGTTTGCTTGTTTGTTTTTATTTTCACGGAGAAATTCTATGAATCTGAAAGAATTCGCGCAAATCTTGTCATTGACATTAGCTAATCAAATTGCACCGCTTTTTCAAGGATTTACCATGGTAAATATGGCGCGGTGTTATTTATTTTGTTTAAAAAAATTAATGCCAGTTTTGCTAGATTATTTGATAAGCGCCTGCCGGGAGGTTATGCGTCTGCTCATTTTTTGCGAGTTGGTGTATGCCTGTAGGGGTTAGCTCTACTCCACCGCTCCCCCCTCCCACCCCTCCCCTCCCCTCCCCTCCTCTCCTCTCCCCCATCTTTATTTTAACCCGCGTTCCATCGCGCTTCTCTTTGGTACTTTATTTTAGTTCCTCTCGCCGATTTTCTCCACTCCGACCGGCACTGGATTAACCTCGGCCGCTACCTCACAAGTCCGCTATAATCCTAGCGCAGTGGCTCTCATGAATGCCATTCGACAAGCCGCTGCAGCCAACTCTTTGACTCTACCTCAACAGTCTGTTCCTCCAACAACTGCTAATTTAGCACCGCCTAACCAATCATCCATATCGGATTTTAATGCGGTCTCTAATTCTAGAAAGCGAGCAGCCAATAATGATAATGATACTCATGGCGTATGTTTCTAGCAAACTCTGGCCGATGTTCTGTTTATTGCAGGTAGTGTAGTCCATTTATTGTTATAGACAACACCAGCTAAAAGAGCAAACACCGGCGCAGAGGACGCTAACAGCGTTTCTAATGTTGTGAGTCAGGCGGCAGCAACAGCAGTGACGAACACGTCTCAAATAGCGAACACATTGGCCTGGTTACAGCATCAGCAACAAGCAACTCACTCGGGTCAATTGGTACAGCAGCAACAAACTCAGTTACCATCATCACCAACCACCATCCCGCTAACTCCAACAACGTCACCTGCCATGGCAATTCAGACGGCTGCTCTACTGCGGTTACAGCAGCAAGCGGCTCAACAACTTATTCAACAGCAACAAGTTCAACAGAACTGGGCTGCGCTATTTGCTCCCTATGGATTGAATCCCCTCGCCTTTTACGACCAATGTGAGTTTGTTCGATTAACACGCGGATACACTGCTGATTGTCTATCCAGAATATAGGTCACTTAGGGGCCTCAATGAGTAATACAGCGGAGATACAGTTTATTAGCTGCACACGCACAATTTAAAAGACGAATGTGCTCTTAAATTTAATCTACTTAAGCAAATCCCGGAAGTTTCCCACCTAGTGATCTTAAAGACTGTCGAGTATCACTTACGGGTTCCCAGTGGTTCTTCATTTCACTTTAAAACGTATTTCTTATTTACCTAACCTTTAAAAATTACTATTTAATGAAAGGACGTTCTCAAAAGAGGTGCAATACGTACATTTGTGATGTCTGCTGTCCTTTAAGATTTTCATGTTTTAACATGTATTTGTGGGGTTTAGAGTCCTGGTTAAAGGCTACTGGAAGGCACACACTCTCTATCCAGTTACTTTCATAGTTTCACTTTTTCGAAGTAAGTCAATACCAGGAGGTAGTTCACTGGCTGTCAAAGTATCAGCCACCTGTAAACAGCTGGTTTTCTTACATTTTGTTTTCAAAGCTAGGGAATGGACAGGCAATGGCCCTATCTAAACTGCGGAAACCTGAGGAATTTACGTTCTTGTCCTTTTGACATAATTCGTCTTCGTATTTTCACTTCTGCCTGAAGCCATGTGACGCTATTTTCTTCAACTCTTAGCCAGTACATCTAGGTGTGCTATTTGTCCAATAGCCAAGCTGTTGATGAAATAACATCGATTAAAAATCAAAATTGACTTGGGTGCCTCTGTGGATTTTTTTGTCAGTATTGTCAGAAACCTAATAATAAATTTGACATCATTCTATTTATATAGAGAAAAGGAGCTGTAGAACCGATAGTCATATACATTTTTTTTCGGTCTTACACTCGAACTATTCTTAGTAAATATGCTGACCTCCTTATTTTGGACATTGCAGTGTACTGTCAGTTTAAGGAAAAGTTGTTCATTTATTTTCAGCCTTATAAGTTAGCTCATGTTGCTAAGATTTGGTGTATTTTATGCCAGTCAGTCAGTCAGTCTTCAAATCTCAAAAAAAACCACCCGAAAAAATCAATCTTTTTTTAAATGAGAAAATATTTGAACCCACTTTCCATTGTAGTTACCGGTAGACTTGCCATGGGTTCTTTGCCTGGAAGTCTCTCCCAAAATCAAGCGCTCATAACCAACTGTCCATATTTCACTGAAGATGGTCATGTGAGTTTTATTGCATTGGAAAAAAAAATTCGCATAATGTTTTTTGTTTAATTTATGTCAAATGGCAAGCTTTCCGATAGTTATAATTAGGCCTTTAATTGACTTGGGGCATCAGAGAGGGGAGGAACATCAAAGTTGCGAAAAAAGAACAGAAGGGTGATATACAGATGTAAAATAGACAGAAATAAAGGTAGAGAAAAAGTAGGGTTTATTTATTTATTTATATCAAATGGCAGGCATTTTGTTAGTTATCATTAGCCCTTTAGTTGACTTCAGGCTTCACAGAGGAGAGAAGGAACATCGAAATGGAAAAAGTTGAGGGGGGGGGGGAACAGAAGGGCATTTCAAAGATATAAAGAGACAGACACTAAGGTAGAAAAAAGGTGAGGTGAGT
>UZAE01001503.1:0-12987 GCA_900617975.1 Rodentolepis nana
CCAGGGTGCACCACGTGGAGGTAAGTCTATCGCACATCCCATTTTAAAATTACTTGTTTATTAGTAAAGTGGTAACAAATTAACCTCTTAAAAATGGGACTTTCCTATTGGTTACAGCCTATGAGATTTTTCGCTCCAAGATAAATTATTAATAAATATTACATCTTGGTAGAAGTAAACTATTTGTCCCTCAAGTCACAAAAAGTGTGGTGTTTTCTCTTCGTTCTAAAACTAATTTTAGTAATGAAACTGACATACTTTCCAAGTTCAGTGAATTAGATATTTGCGAAACGCACCTAATGGGCGTCTCTGAACACAATGAAATTACCAATATCTGCAAGTCTTATAAAAATTCAATAACTATATTTGAGCGATCTCATTTAAAAAAGGAAACTTTTATTTTCCCAAATAGCCATCGCTGTCTTGAGGGTTTGTCCTATTTTATTAGAGCTGAACCCCATCGACCCCCATCGTTTAAAGGGTTTGTTTAAGTCCGATTTATAAAACATAAGAACTATAAAGATAATTATCTATCAAAATGACCCACATTACAGTTTTACTTATTATTTGTAGAGAATGATGGATAATAAGTAATACAGGCATAAAATGACTATGATAACAGATTGAGAACTCGCGGACCAACCATTACGAAGTTTACGTCTATCCAATCGGTGATGGCAGTCAATGTCTCCATCACTATTTACGCTGACAAGCTCTTAACAATTTAGATGAATCAGCTGCGAATTCGATGAACCACATACAAGTAGATTAGCTACGGTTTAAAATTCTGAATATTTTGTCCGTAAATTGAGTTTATTTGTGAGGTTTCAAAATGTACACCAAATTAATGCATTTGAATTTTTCCGTCACAGTAAAAGTTAAACATGTTTTTACTTAAAATGAAGTTTTAAAACGCCTTCCAGTTAGATAATATAGGACATTTTAAAAGTGATATTCTTTCAAAAGGTTGTCATAAGAAGTTAATATAACCCGGTTAAAGAAACAAAGTGTGAACTTCAAAACATTGGTAAATAATACAGAAAAGTTTATTTAAATTTACTACCACTTTTTCTTAAGGTTTGCATTTGGCTCTCATGAAAAATTGCAAACTTATTTGCTTTAAGCAGGGTTACAGTATTGTCTTGTAATAACTATTTTTCCTTTCACAAGAGCTATCAAAAATGCATACCGACACAGTTGTCATATATGAAAATGTGTGAAAAGGATACGAAGATACAATAGATAAGGATAACAAGCATCTCATAATGCGGATTGCTGCAGTTGACAGGGCCTGGTTGTACAACAGACACTAGACGGCTAAAAGTATGCCTGTGATCAGGCAATCAAATGGGTCGCTTTTCGATTCCTACTAGACATTATTCTAACTATTGAACTTTCACACTAACTACGACCGGAAAATAGTCATTTTTTGACTTTGAATAGTCGTGAAGGTACCTATTTATAAAGGAAAAAGATCCTTTTACAATTTATACTTCTCAAAATAAGAAATATTTACTTTCCTCTTAAATCATCTACTCTTGAAACAGATCAAACCCTCTCAAACTGTTAATAGCAATCCCGCCGATCGTGTGAAAGATATAAATGTCTTCAAAGGAGAATAAAAAACACTGGTTTTCAAGCAAGGTTTTATGTTATAATGTTTTTTAGACGATATTACTCAATGATCTCTTATGGAGTAATGAGAAACAGTTGCAAATACTCCCGATATGGTGCGAAGTGAATTGGCTTCACGATCATAACGTCAATAGTTTGGTTTTCTTCCTTACTGGCACCTGGGACTGAAATTACCTCAGTTACTACCTAACGAGGCACCCAATCTATCCTAAGTTGTGAAGCTGTAAATTCGATGGGAAACCTTCATTGACTTACAAGTGTAGTCTCAGGAGATAAGTTTACATTAGCAACTTCATTTCATTTCCATTTTCCCTTTCTTATTACTGATGCTACAACCTACATAACCACTAAGAGGCGAAATTGTCAATAGTTAAATCTAAACAAGGTTAATAAGAAATAAAACATTTAATAAATAAATTTGTATCAAATAGGAAAAAGTGAGCACTAATTAACAAATAGCAGGTATTTTAGCACTTTGCTTTATATTTTTAGCGAAAACCAAGAACCATTCTTTTAGATAATATCTTTAAGAAGTGGAATAAATACCAAAACTAAAAGTTATCAGCCCCCTTGTGTTGTATTACGCAAATAAATATGGCGCGCAAAGGAAAGAAGTCATTAGGAAGAAAATGAATTTCTACCTGGAAATGAAACGGAAGAAGGATTATCCCCGGCTCCTAATTTGCCTGTTACAATGCGACAACTTCAGGAAATTACCATTCATGCATTCAGGAGTTTTTCATTGTTGACCGGCAGAAGTCAAGTAAAACTACGAAGTAATCCCAAGGGACTTGCTTTGCGCGTTTTATCTCAAGAGACGTTGAACGTAATATAAATCAATTTTACAGTCGACAAACCCGAATGTAGTTCCGATTTTGATCATTAGACCGTTAAATTTGAGATAGCACATAGCTGCACGGAGAATAAACACTCACACCCACAGAAAGCTATTGAAATCTGTTTCTGAAGTTATCTTGTACACACGAAAAACACCGACATAATATTGGGCTAATTGATCAAGGCAAGAAGTTTCAAGATCGTTAAAGAACTTTCGCAAGTGGTGTCCTTTGTTTTGTAAACATTTCAACCGAAAGTTAACCTCTCTCTGGCCTAAGGCAGCACTTCTTACTACTCTCAATTTTTGTCTAAAATCCACAAGAGATTAGATCTGATTCGCTGTAGATTGTAATTATAGCCAATCCGTCTGATTTTTCGTTGACTTTAAGTGAGTTCTCTATAAAGGGGTTCACAAAGTCAGACCTACCTTTTAAAATTGTGAAATTTAAAAAAATTAAACCTTAAAAAATATACACAAGATTTATTCAAAGGCAATATTATTATTATTATTATATCAAATGGCAGGCGCTTTGGTTGTTATCATTAGCCCTTTAGTTGACTTCAGTCTTCACAGAGGGGAAGGAACATCAAAGTGTAAAAAATTCAAGAGGGGGGGGGGGACAAAAGAGTGTATCAAAGACGAGGGTAGATAAGGTGGAAAAGGGTGGGATGAGTACTGAGAAAGTAGTCGAATATGACGTACAGTGGCGTCATGGTAGTTTGAAGTCAACTGCCAGGTAATAGACTTTTTGCCGTATGAGTATACGTTGCCCAGGGTGCACCACGTGGAGGTAAGTCTATCACACACCCCTCAAAGGCAATATAAAATGAATAAATAAAGTATTTAAAAGTATTTAAGACTTCTATGTAAAAGTAACTTTCTTGCTCATCATCATTGAACAGAATTTGGTCAGTGCAGTTGCCCATCTAAGTCAGCTTTGAGTGATCAATGCTGAGCATTACTCTCGTGACCCCCAACCAATGCATCACCGGCGTACATATTTGGATTAGAACACTTGAATTTCCATAAGAGCTATTTTTGTATTCCATCATTCGTATGTTTAAACATGCATATTTGGCTTTAGAAGATTTAACTTTTTCTTATTCCGTCTTATTAATAAACAAGACAAAGTAACATTGACTTGGCCTCTTGTATTAAAATTTAGGTTGATTTAAAAAGGCCTTGTAAATAATTGGAAACTCGGTTTTATCTGAATCCAATAGGGTCCCCTGATTTGTTAATTCTCTGTTTCTCCTTAAAGTGATATTCCGCAATTGCAACATTGACTCAATTTACCATCGTGTGTCACGTGTGCCCCATTCTTGAGGATATGCAGGTGTAAAATAAAATTTCCGAAATCATATACTCATCACACTATACTGCGAAAAAAATATATGGGTATAGTTTTCCCTTGTAGCGAATACTTCAGAAATATCTTTGACAAAACCCTAGGGGCAAAATCCCCTTGTACGAGACGTCTCCGAAATTAGCTAACAGGAGACAGAGCACATTTCATTTCATTGCATAGCCGATGTCTTTCCACTCAACGAAGGCCTTAATCAGGAGAGAATTCCATACCTCAAGGTGCAACGAACTCAAAGCTCGAACAAAGGAGAAACAGTGGACAGTGGCACTCTCCGACGTACCCGACTGGCCAAGAATCGAAGCCGTTGCTGAGTTTAGACTACGTACCGGACACAATTGCTTGCCAAAACACCTTCACAGATTGGGAGTATACACTCAACCCACATGCCCATATGTAACCTACAGGAGGGAATTGAGAAGACCCACCTGATCCGGTGTCCAGCCTTAAAGACAACGACGGAAAGCCAGAGATACTGGGAAGCAAGAAGACTTCTAATGAACCGCTGTTAATTAACTGCCATTTGAAATAATATTAATAATAATAATAATAATAACTTTCATTGCATATGTTGGCAAAGTACCCACAGGATTAGACATTAAATAAAATCGATGTTTTTCAACTTTCCACAAGCACGATCACTGAATGAATGTGAGTTATCTGCATTCACAGTGTAGGTTCCATGGCGAACCAAGTAGCGTTGAACACTCCACACTCTTTGACCAAGCTACTGTCCCACTAGTAATGCATTCTAGGCAAATATGTGACAAGAGAGAGTGTTTGGTGAAGTATATTATAAAAAATAGCCCGTTAAGAAGACCACCTCTTACCAAACAACACTTTGATGGACATAAAAGCCAACTTCAGTTCTTAGGAGGTTTGATTGGAAATGTTACTTAACTGATGCAAGTGAATAGATAGGCACTTGGATTAACTGAGAGTGAAAGTGGTAAAGGAAATGCTTCGTTTGCTTAAATGAAAAAGATCCTTCTTTGGCTGCTTAAAGGGAAAAATAGTACTCACTTTTAATTTAAAGTACTTATCCAAACAAATAAAATGGAGGCAATAGAAGGTCCCGGGGGTAGCGGATAATGAGTTCAGAGTAATGACATTATTAATGAGGGATTTGAAAGTAGTTCATAAACGACTCAAGCCGTGCAAGCTTTTTACATGGGGAATTTCATGGTTTCCCTCCCAAGCGGATGCAAAATCTGGCAAAGCAAAGTTTACTCTTGAAAAGGCGGATAAAAGATCGCCAATTTCAAATATTGGTTAAAGAAAACAGACCTATATTGAAACACCAGTGAGCATTGGTCTAGTAATATCAATATATTGTGACTGGTGGTGAAAGAAGTCGGGGATGAGGAGTTCGAGAAGCCGACTTGGAACAAAAATAAATGGGTGGAAGCAAACGGGTAAAGTACACTTTCCTCCTTCACATATTTTGTTGCGTTAGAGAGTCAATTGCAGATTAGCAGATCTCTCTCTCTCTCTCTCTCTCTCTCTCTCTGTGTGTGTGTGTGTGTGTGTGTGTGTGTGTGTGTGTGTGTGTGTGTGTGTGTGTGTGTGTGGGCAAAAAAGCAGCACTCTGGAGTAATTATTTTCTTCTCACCCTCTCTTTAACAGTTCACAGTGACCTTAGTATGTACTGATTTAGATAAAATTATGCCTGGAAACTCATGCCTTTTTCCCAAAAAGTAGAAAAGAAAGCATTTTTCTGTTCTTCATATTTAATAAAACTCCTCGATCTAGGATTGCCTGCAATGGACAAATTAATTGCACCCTGAGTTGGTGTTTTCAGGAGTTCAATGTTGAACGAAAGAGCACATACGCCGTAATGGGTACATGGAGGAGGTTAATACCTGTCTATCCCTATCTACCAAAAAGGGAAAAAATATCTCGAGTTGATGTTAGCTTTGCCACCACCTTGAGTTTCGTTGCATTCCATCAAATGATTGAGTAAAAATCAAGAGGACCGCTTTTCCCATGTCAGTGTGAGTGTGCATATTATCTGGTTTAACTAATAAATTTCCATTTTTCGCACAACGTATCATTTCAGCATGATTGATATAATGTCCAAAATGACAACAGATGAGTTACCCATAGTGACAAAACACATAAGACCCTAAGTTTAATAATAAATGCAATCTAATTTTTAAATCAACTCTGATTTAGTGGATACTTTTCGAAGTAGCTATGGAAGTGTGAAATCCACGGCATAATGCCAATGGACTCTTATCCAATAAATAACGCATTAAACAAGTACCCATATAAAATTTGAATCATTACATTTTACTGAATGCAGTAATTTTATGGAATTATCTTCAGAAGTAAAATAAAATAAGAAGTTCCACGCTCTGTTTCATGACTCTCTTTAAAATTTCATTTGTGGCACTCAATATTAATGAGCGAGGGGTGAGCGATAGACTTACCTCCACGTGGTGCACCCTGGGCAACGTATATTCATACGGCAAGAAAGTCTATTAACTGGCAGTTGACTTCTCACTTCAAACCACCATCACCCCCCACTGTATGTCATATTCGACTACTTCCACAGTACTCACCTCACCTTTTTTCTACCTTCGCTTTGAAACACTCTTCGCCTCCCCCCTTTTGACTTTTTTTCCTCTGTGAAGGCTGAAGTCAACTAAAGGGCTAATGATAAACTCTGTGAAGACTGAAGTCAACTAAAGTGCTAATGATAACTATCAGAACGCCTGCCATTTGATATAAATAAATATTAATGAGTGATTAGGTATTTAGGTGACGAGCTAGTTAATAGTCTAATTGGAGAAAAAGCTTACATTTTCACAGTGGGGAGGGGGGGGGGTGCTAATTAGCACACAATGTGAGAACTTCAGTCAGCCGGAACTTAAAAATCTCTCCAAATTTGCCACAATGTGCAGACTGCGTGTATGACGGCTTGCTGACAGGTCATCCGTCTACAGGAGACGAATAAGCTGACACGAGCCAATATGATGATGTTGATTATTATTATTATTAAATACAGGTATGTACAAAGGGGGAAGATGGCGTTTGTGAAAAGTTGGTAGAACTCAGATCAACATGCAGATGATCCCATAGGTTTCGCGGATATGATCACCTCTTGAGATGGCATGGCCGAGCACTAACACGCTTCAATGAGTGCGCCTACCACCTGATTTTTTTTAATTCAAAGAGGGAGATACAAGAAAGTTAAATCATGGCGAGGAGCGAGGAGAATTCACCGAACATTTCCATTAAACTCGGCTGCAAACATGATCTCCAGAACTGGCCGTACTTCGACTATTCTCCCGTGTGGCGATTGGTGTAACCCTTAATAGTGCGCTCCCATCATCTATTGGTTGTAGGACTACCGACTGGGGTCGAGTATCACTACTCCTTGCAGTTTCACCGGATATCGTTCGAGGGCCACGATCAGTTTGACTATGGGGACATGTCGCCGAGACATTAATCAACACATTTTGCTTATTTTCATTAGGTGGCTCCACATCCCATTGGTTAAACCGTCTTATCGAAGCATACTTTTGTCCAGTGGGTGTGAGAAAATATCGGCCCACTATCGGAGGCGTTTCGCTCCCACCATTAGATTGATGGGTTTCGCATAATTTGTTTGTCATTATTTCGTTTGAAATTGGAATTCTAAACGAGTATCTAGGGCTATTTAAGTTATGAAGCATTTGAGTAGAGGGTAGGGAAATTGGTGGCTGAAAAGATACGTCTGGATTTTGGAGCTGCAAGGGCGAGAAAAATGTCTGATTTCTTAATGACAATGAGGCTTCCTCATCACACTCTGGAATTGGAGAGTAAGTTAACTGTCCTTGAATTGGTGGGTCTGATAGAAATTGACTTTGGGTGCTTGGATCCATGCCCTGGGGAACGGTTCCTGGATAAGGCATATGGAAGTTCCATTTCTGCTTCATGGCGAATCCGAACCAAATCATAAGCCATGCTAAATGAACACAAACGAAAAGTACGACAGCAGTAAGACAAAGATAGTCTTTTTCATTCCAATAGAGGAGAAATATATCGCATAAACATGGCAGTCGAATGGTAATATTAGCAATGAGTGAAAGAAAACCAAAGATAATGAGGGTACGATTGTATAGTGGTCGACGGTGGCAATCGCAATAGCCCTCCTTTTCATTGAATGATGGGATTTCACTCCAAGCTGTTGATGGTCGCTGCAATCTATATGCGCCATTCGAGTTTCCTTTAGTAAGTCTAAGGACATTCGCGACAGTGTAGTAATTCTTTTGAATTGCTTTATAGAAGTGACGAACGCCCAGATGAAAAAGAATCACATAACTACTTAGGCTTACCACAAAACCAATGGCGCTAAGAAGGACCATTTGCCAAGATGTCAATCTCATTGGTAACCTCACCATAAGTAGAGTTCCATAGATGAAACTTGAGTTTGAACTTGTGGTGAGACAAGCTGTCAATTGCACCAACAAACTGACAGCTGCGTACTCAACAACAAGGTAAATAGCAGTAACTATGAGGAGAATAGAAGCGAGATAGGAGAAGGTAGGCCAAACTCTCCAAAAATTTGTTGCAATACGAATGGCAAGAAAGGCAAGTGAGAGGAAACAATTGATGAACTCTAGTGAGGGCGGTCGCTGAGAAGCATCGTTCAGACCAGAAACGTATTCATTGTGTGCCATTTTGACTCCAGTAGAGTGGTGTAAAATCGCCGATTTCAATTCGTCTACTACAATCTCCTGCCGCCTGGTTTGTGGCAGCTGACCGATTCCTCCAAGGACAGGCGGTTGAACCGCCAACAAGTCCGTGCCCTTGGGGCGAGTTGGAAATAAGTCTGATGATGCTAACTTGTTGGCAAGATCTGGATACCGAATGCGTGTATTCTTCATCACTTCTTTCGGAGACAAACTTGGAAATATAAAATTCAGGTCCGTCTGCCATACCAACTCTACAAAACAGAAACAATAATTGACTTAATTTCCTCAACTTCATACAAGACGCTTATGAATGTTAGCGTTGTGCCGGCGAAATCGAGCATCACTGGAAAATCCAAATTTATTGCATACAAACTAATATATTCCTAGCAGAATGAAGAGCTAATCAAGAAACGCCAAATCCCTCATGGCGTTGCATTAAACTAACATCACTTTTCATCACCACTTTTCTTCCCATTCGATGTGAGAAAGTTGCAGAACTTATTGGTTTGAGGTAATTTGTTGAATCCTTTTCACCTTTTCACCGAGTTAATTGAATAGGAGAAGGAAAGCAAAAATTCCACATCTCTCTTCCAGAATTTCATAAAAGTGAGACAGGCGTATTCTTTCGCTAATCGTGAAGTGAAAATAAAAAAGTGACTTGACTAACGAACCATCGTTTGGAGTAAAAAAAGCCATTTCTTTGCAAATCTCCCATTAAATAAAATTGAGTTGATTAGCCACTACAATTCAAACACTAAAGTTAAATTAGCCACCATTGTAATTATTATAAAGTCGGAGAATTAAAAGTGAACAACAACAATTCTAATGCAATTGGGTGATGGAGAGAATTTGAGTTTCCTCTCCTTCTCCAAAAGATACATCAATAGATACCGTTTAATTTCCTATAGTAATGAATACTGTTTTCTGTTAGCTTAAGCAACTTATCTTGGCAGACTAGAACTGGAGAACTTTTTAAGCTTCATTTAAATTTCAGTTTGGTTTGAATAGATAAATCTATCAGAAGGAAATTCTGGTAAACAGTTATTTTGAACATGACTTTTTATTTAGTATTTTGATAGAATTGAATTATTTTTATTGCGAGGCCACTTGATGACATGGAAGATATTATTTTTATGCCACAAGTTTCAGTAATTAAATCCAACCTCCCTTCGCTCCCACCTCCTTGCGCCCACAAAAAAAAGCCAAGTTAGAGACTTTGTTCGCATTTTAACGGCCTGATTGGCACCAAGTCAACCTACCCGCCCCTTTTGGTCAATACCTCTCAGGCCAAAGATACATTCCACCCACCCTATAGGCCCTATGGAGCCGTTATACACGTTAGAGCTCAAAGACACTTCTAACTATCGTCAAGTTACTTGCTATTAAACCAAAATAACATGCGTACACATTGATGAAAAACGAATTGAGGGGCATAGAAATTATCTAAAAATAGCATAATCACATAAGTTTTTACAGCAAGTTTGGTTCTTCGTTTAGCTGAAATGTTCACAGTATTGAGTTATTTAATGAAAGTTTAGTTTGGCACGATGGTCAGTTCAAAGCATTAAATATCAATCAGATGGTTAAAATAATGAAAGAGAAGTTATGTTAGCAAAAAATTTCACTAGACATCCAGCAATTACAGCCTGAAATATCTAGGAAGTGCTGAGTTATCTTCTCTATGAGAAAGGTAATTATTAAAATGAATTAAACTGGTATTAAAATTTAGTTAGGACTGACTCACAATAAAAATGAACTTAATCGCTTTAAGGCCAAGAATGTGCTAAATGTACCATACTCTAATGCAATAAAATTGCGAAATTTCACTAAGGTACGTTTTGAACTAAGTAAAAGGCACATTACAATCTTTCCTTGTGGTTAACTAGCCTAAATCTACTAACAGTAAGTGCAATGAATGGCAAAGGGAAGGAGATTGAAAACATTTTGAGACAAAATCCAGATTATCAGAGACATGTTTCATTTCGAATCCCAGATTGTCATCTGGATTACCGACTAGTGACAGGTTGTCTTTGACACTGATCAACTCCCTCTCCCCCCCCCCCCCCCCCCCCCCGCCTCCTCCAATATAATGATTGGGAAGCCAAATTGATTTCCGATGATATGCGGTAGCTTACAGTTTTAAAAGAGTGTAGAGAGGATAGTTAAAATGCATGATTTATTGGAACTCAATAAGCGGTGTTCATTCAAGATAGACAATATGTAACACATCGATCATTGATGACTCGAGTCTTACATTCAGAACCGATAGCTTCATTCTATATTGAATATTATGTTTCTACAACTACTATTGCAACACTACAAAAATTCAATAGAATGAGCACCGCTGTATCTAACTAATATGTTTAACACTTCAATTCAGTCTTAATCAGAGCGATTATTACTCAAAACCTTGGATCACATCGGAATTCTCAACATTTGAGCTTTAGATCACGGCACTCTGAGGAGATATTAAATAAAATGTTGAAAATGTGGTGAACTCTGCATTCTCCAACAGAACTCCATTGAAGTCCTAGCACTTATCACCTATTTATACAACCTATGAGATTTCTTTAGAATATCATTTTATCCCTGATTACACATTATTGAAATCGAATTTTTACGTCGCCACGTGTAAATACTAATGAAATGGTATAAAACCCTCTATCTACAACTCTTGGATAGATGTCCCCCCACGCCATTATTTTTGATACCAATTTTATGAATGTGCTCAATGCCTCAGCAGGGGTAGTAAGTCTGCGAAAAAATAAAAAATTCCAAATGCATCTGACTAGGCATTCGACTGCGTAGTTACGCAGGTGAAATAAAAGATGTACGAATATTTTAGCACTTAATCGATTTTGAAATGCCAATACTTACTTGATCTCGCGTCTAAATTTAATTTTAATGGATTTTAAAATTAAATTAGATCAGAAATAAAAAGTAGCACTGCGGGAGGAAGAGTGAGCTGGTTAATGGAAGCGTGTCCTCTCAACTAACATTAAAGAATAGGCCGTAAGAATGATTTTATCCGGAAAATAATGGTTCAAATAATTGCGCATTTAAAGCTTCGCCAGTGGACGGTTATTAAGATGAATAGTGTCCATAAAAAGCAAAATTTTCAAACTATCGTGAAACACAAGAACTTCTGAATCCGACCAGTTCTTATTTAACTTAACTTTTGAAGGACATAATGAATTACTTTTTGACTCTGAAAAGCAGGAGAAAGCGTGAGATGTGCCGAGATTGACAATTTCTTAATTAATTACTTTCACTGTCTATGGCAGCGCAGAAATCTTAAAAGTTTTAATTAGCGGAAAGCATTTGGAAAAGGAAGAAGAGGGTCAATAGGAAGCAGGAGACTTTCTTTGCTTCAATTATGGAAGCATTAGGTTGCATATGTGTACTTATAAGCAGTATGATTACTTTTAGCCTGTTATAATGCTAAAAATTTCACGAATTGACTTCCAGATTCACAGTAAAATTATGTCTACAACATACAGATCTTGCTTACTATTTAATTTATCCCATGGTTGGTCACGCCACCTCAATTTATTTTTACCTTGTTACACTCAATGGTAGATAAGTGAAACTGGAAATAATCTTGTAACTGTTGATCCAGCAAGATGGCCAATCTTATCCACGGAGCATTTGAACACAATTAGGTTAAACAGGGATGAAATGGGTAGATCAATAATTCCAGGCTTTATTCAACAACTCCTGACCCGACCAAATTCAATCCCAATTTAGTTATATTAGAGCTTGTTTGTTACCTAGATTTAATCTTGTCTTTTGGCACTCGCATCATCCCTTGGTAGAACTGTTCTTTGAGTTTAGGCGCTACATATCATATAAAATTATACCAATTTTCATTCTGCATTGGATAATAAAAATAGTTGAAGTTAGTGGCCATTAATTTTGAGTAAATACGGCACAATGCATGTATATTTGTGCTCAAATATGCAAAACTGTCAAGTTCCACTCAAAGAGCATTAATGAAATCTTCCGAAAAAGTGCTCAACGTTCAAAACAGGACTCATAATATTGTCTATATTAAAAAGCTGAAATGACTAGGAGTAAATACGGCGTTACAATTGGACTGTGAATAAGATTACTTACGATTGAAACGGCAGGTGTGCGCGATAGACCCACCTCCTCGTGGTGCAGCCTGGACAACGTATACTCATACGGCAAAAAGTCTATTAACTGGCAGTTGACTTCTGACTTCAAACTACCATGACCCCATTGTATGCCAAATTCGAACACTTCAGCAGTACTCATCTTACCTTTTCTCTGCATTTATGTCCATCTGTCTCTTTACATCTATGAATCACTCACCTTTACCCCTCTCGAATTTTTCTCACTATGACAATTGAAAAGGTGCGTATTCGAATGATAATTAAATGAACTCAATTAACAGCGATTAGGATAAAATACACGCTGTGTTCATCATGGTCATTAAGAATTGCACA
>UZAE01001504.1:0-12987 GCA_900617975.1 Rodentolepis nana
TGGTACTTTTTCTCGGTAGAGGGGGTGTGCGATAGACTTACCTTCACGTGGTGCACCCTGGGCAACGTACACTCATACATCCACTATATGACATATTCGACCACTTCAACAGTACTCATCTTTCCATTTCTCTGCCTGTCTGTCTCTTGCATCTGGGAATCACTCTTCTGTTCCCCCCCTCCCACATTTTTCTCACTCTGATGTTCCTCCTCCTCTCTCACTGTGAAGCCTGAAGTCAGCTAAAGGAGTAATGATAACTATCAAAACGCCTGCCATTTGAAATAAATAAATAAATACTTGGTAAAAGATTATATTTTAGGTGTAACGACCAGTCTGATTTTGTGTATTCTGACAGATTTGACCATTTTCTATGTGCCATGGTTAAAGATGGCCTTCCATTGTAAAATAGAAGGTTCGAAAAACAATGGCATAGAGGAGCTTTAAAATTCGTGATGTAGGAAAATAACGGAACGTAATAAAGAACTATTGTTAGTATAATTTTCCTTAATGACAATAGCAAATATATTTCAAAGGGCATTTCACTTTTAATAACGAAGACTGCCATTTCTATTAAATAATGTTACAAATATACACGATAATAGTTTACTTCATTTGGGAATTTATTTCAAGAATAAACATTAGTTAAAAACGTTTAATTTTGATTCAAGTGGGAAATAGATTAAAAGGCCAATTGCACGTCAATCATCTGAGGACTTGCCAAAATTGATCGATCGAACACCTTCCACTCTGAGCCACTAAGTGCATTTTCCAACAGCTCTTTGTTTATTTAGCTTTATAAGCGAAAAAATCAATTAAATGGATTTAGTAATTGAGTTAGTTATTCCAGTCAGGGATTGAGAACAGATGAACCTTGTTCTGCAGTCTCATGAGCTAATCTATGCGCTTACAAAGTCAGATGTCATGAGCACTGTTTAGGCCTAGCTAATGGAAGAGATGGGATGGTAGAATTCCAGTTTTTTGCCACCAGGCTTCATGAGACCACTTCTCCACTCTAAATAAATATGGAAAAGTGTCTTCCAAAATTTGAAGTGGCGTCATTGATACTCTAACTATAAGTACATTGCCTAAGATGGAGAAAAACGAAGGTGTTTTTGCGAATCTCCCCAGCATCTAATTAGTTTCAAGACATGATGCAAAAGTGAAATAATTACGCTGAATTCAAGAGTTCATTTTTTACACTTGGTGATGAATGATTGTGAAACGAAGGCAATAAATCACACATTTTGAGGACGGAAATGCCAGAGTGAAAGTGGAATGGCACAAATAATGGGTATAAATATGGTTGAAAATGTTTGACAAAATTTTTTCTTCATTCATTATTTAAGAAATTTCAGATTGTTTAATGTTTCGGACAATATTTGCATCTAATCGCCAATGGTAATAAATTGCAAGATAATGAGCGTAGTAAAAACCATGAATTAAAACAAATTCAATTCAGTAATCTCTACTAAACCAATTACAAAGATCAGTGACCTTGTCCGATTTCGAGGTCATTATGGATAAAAAAATCTGTTGGAGTATTACAACTGGGAAAACTTCCATTAATTATGTAAATCTAATTTAAAAATAAAAGCAGAATTCAGTAACATAAAATTATTCATTTCTTACTCCATTTCGCTTCAAACAAATGAATTTAAAAAAATGTCTTCTGAACTTGCCATTGGAATTACCCTCCTTAATAATCGAAAAGAAATGGCATTCAAATAGGGAATTTAAAATATGGCTAGTATTTATTGCATTAGAGTGAACTATAATCACTTGTTAAAATCGACATACATAATTGCATTGCATTTATTAATTGATGATAATTGTTTTAATGCACTCATATTTGATAGAAAGTATTTCGAGTTCCTTCATATTGAGTAAATTAGATTCTTTCGCACTTCTGTCCATCATTAATGGTTTATACCACTAAACACAACAATACCGCAATTCAAATTTTATCAGGAAGATGTTTTCAACACTTTTTGTGGGTATGGGGTTATCACCATCACGGAGCCTCCATAATGGAAAACTCCAATTTTTTCAGGCTAAAGCAGCCAATTCGCTCACTTAGTTTCCTCCAATGAGATTCGAACTCAAAATCTCGGACTTTACTTTCATAAAATGGAGCGTGCGATAGACTTACCTCCACGTGGTGCACCCTGGGCAACGTATACTCATACGGCAAAAAAGTCTATTAACCGGCAGTTGACTTCTCACTTCAAATTACCATGGCCAGACTGCTTGTCATGTTCGACTCCTCATAGTACTCATCTTACCTTTACTCTACCTTTGTGTCTGTTTGTCTCTTTTACATCTGTGAACTCTGTTCCCCACCCTTCTTTTACATCTGTGAATCGCTCTTCTGTTCCCCACCCCTATTTCTGCTACTTTGATGAACCTTCCTTCTGTGAAGCCCGTTTTCTGCTTCTTTGATGAACCTTCCCTCTGTGAAGCCCGATTTAGCTAAATGGCTAATGATATCTATCTCATTTGCAAATACGGCTACTTTGATGAACCTTCCCTCTGTGAAGCCCGAAGTCATTACTTTGATGAACCTTCCCTCTGTGAAGCCCGAAGTCAGCAAAATGGCTAATGAAAGCTTTCAAAACGCCTGCCATTTGAAATAAATAAATGTCTACAAAGTTGTTGTCTGTCGTAATACGTTTCATCGCTTGTCTAAAGTTGATGGTGACGCCTCAATCGGGATCGATTCCGTCTAATCCACATCCAGGGATGACAGTGAACAACTGCAGTCAAAGTTCAATGAACGTGTTAAAATTGAACGCTTTTCAGATAAGTTAAAGGTTTGCCAGCCTCATAAGCAAAATTGGCAATCATTATTGATTGAAATGGGTTTGCTAATGTTTCAGCTCAATGAATGACACCCGTCATTATTTAATTGCCTTCCATTGTATTTCGTTTTGGTTATCTCATAAGCGTATAAAATCTCACATTTGAGCAAATTTTCCTCGTCTAGCAATATGAAGACATTTTCCGGATCATTAGGAATTATTTCGGCGGGATTCATTGACTTTGAGATTGTAATTTCATGAGGTGATTTGTGAAAATGTTTGATTCCTTTAATGTGGTCGTGAAGGATTTGATCTGGGTGTGGAAGGAGAACATCTTGAAAATGTGTTTGATTAATGTACTTTCGAAGTCTCCACCGAAGTTGATGCAAAGTTTGAAGTGACTAAAAGCACATTAACATTTTTGTAACAAAGTCAAAAAAGGCCAGAATTTTAATGCTTGCAGAAAGCAGTTCTCAATTATTGGCAAATCAAGACTCATGAATAGTTCAACTTGAATATAATGAAAGAAAGTAGTGGATTCAAAACGCTGCCGATTAGAACGAGTCTAATCACCTTGTGACCCTTTTACTAATTGTCCTTTTCCGTAACTCGCATGAATTCTGACTTCGGTACCTGTAACAGCGTAATTCAGCGCAATACTCAAACAAGAAACGTTTATAGTTAAAATTTTATGCTTGAGAAAAGTCCTTAGCTTCATGTTGTCAAGAAAACCATAAAAGCACAAAGCCTATTGACAATTTTATCTCAAGGGAAATCCTCACTCCTCATTATAAAATCTTCAAATTTCTAGAAAATTCATATATAACATGAACCCTAAATCAACCCTTGAATAGAGGGAGGGGGGAGGGGGGGGGGGGGGGGGTAGCATTCAAGGATTCTGAAACTCCGTTTAGTGAGACTTAAAAACCATCGTGGTTGGCCATTCCACACTCTAGGATCGAGTGAATGGAAGTTGACTCCATTTATCCCTGAACACGTGAGTGAATACGCTAACCGCTGTGTCTTCAAAAAAAGTTGCCCATACGAAATTTTATTTAACAAAATTTAAAATATTTAATCTAACTTGACTGGCATACATACTGATCGTTCATTATTAATGAAAATAGAAAGAACTCCCTCAACAATGACTGATAATTCAATAAATTTTGAATTTGCAGTAAAATTCATGTTGGTTATCGCTATTACTATTGTTGGACAAGAAGTAATATTTAAATTCCTCCGGAAGATCTATATTTGCGATAGCTGGGCCTAAGCAAAATTTATTTAACGAAAAAATTCCCATGGAAGACTCTAATTTAATCTCATCAAGTCAATCGGTAATAATTGGCAGAAATTTCTCGAACGATATTAATCTGGATAAGCAAAAAAGACCTATTTATTCTCCCTAATTTATTTGAATGAAAATTTATTCATTTTTTTGTTTAACCTGATAATTTTAGGAATATTTTTTAATAATTCGCTTCGTTGTTAGCAATATGGAAACCTTGAAGGATAAACTTTGAAATACAATGCGTACGGCAGCTCAAATCACTTTTTAAATCTCTCCTTAGCAATTATTTAAACATCAATTAAATATTGAATTCAGTTTACAATTAATTTAAGATTACATTAGAAAATCACATAAATTGAATTATATAAACCTGTGGGTAAATTGATTTAGTGCTGACTATAATTTAAATAGCAAATTTCCTTGTTCGTACTCATATACAATAATAACAACATGAAAATTTTGTAAACAGAACTTACCTGATTACGAATAGTGTGTTTGGTAGAAATTTGAAAGGAATGCATAGGTTCTGAACTACGCAACGGTACGTTGAAACCGCTATTTCGTTTGCGCATTTTCGATAGTGGTATATCCGGAACACTTCTCGAACGAGAACCCGTATGTAAACTAAAATGAATAAAATTTCCCTTAATAACCTTTTATCAAAACCAATTAACAAAATTTAAATGGATTACGCCTGTATATCTCTCGCCATGTTCACCAGGTTTTTCTTTATGGCGAAATGGGGGTTGGAATTAACCACAACCTGGCAAATGTAAGAAAAATGACCAATAGAAACATGATAACATTCTTCGCCCTCTCATCGTGCGCTGCAATCCGATTGGTAGCCAGTTCATCCTCCCTTCAGATTGGCTAAAATGTCTACGTTGGGCATACAATTGGCTAACTTCTTAATTCGTGTTCAATAGGTAAAATGCGTTATAAATTTAGAATAACTGGATTTCATCATATTCATAAAGCTATTTAAGACACTTAAATCTGGTTTCTAAAGAAATAAAACTACCCTTTAAAATAGTCATATACCTAATTATCTTCATTTTATTATTCTTGTCTTTAAAGCTCCTTATTTGTGATTCTTCAAAATATGGTCAGAGTACTTCAAGATCTGAGAAAGTAAATACTTATTAAAAAAGTACAATTAGCAGGAAAAATGTAAATGAACCACATTTTGGTAGATCATAATACTTAACATGAACCAAAAATTTCAATGGATGACTGTAATTTATCAATTTATTTTCACGTTATTCTAAACCATTTATTACTTACATTCTTAGGCAAACTTCTCAAATATTTGGAAATTGCAGTGCTTTCTTCAATTTTTCCAGTTCTAGGCAAATAATGCATTATATTATATAAGAGATAAGATCAAATATATTGTCAGTGCATATGTCATCGTTTTCTTTGAAAATCCAATTAAAATAATAAGCGAAATGGAAATTCCCAATGGGCTTTGCCACAAAACTGTACTTCTTGAAGCATCACACTTTTGAGTAAGTTCTGATATCGCAAGTAAATAAATTCATTACGATATTGGCCGGTGTCAATAACTGCAACACATTGGTGGGATAGCTTAACAAAAAATAAAAACATAATTGTTAGCCAAAAATCTTTAATGACTTGACCAACTTCTTCAGCGTTGAACTTTGAAAAAATGGCTGAAAATTTCACATTTGCCGAGAAAATAAGGGGAAAAAATATTATTCGGAAAAACGCCATCTGAGTGAATATTTGAAAATTTCGAATGTCTTTGGAAAGCAACTTGTAGACTCAATTGCTAACCCTTCTGTTTAAAACGAATTACTAGACAAATGACAGAAATTTGCATTTCCTTTTAATTGATCTCTGGACTCATATCTGACCAAACTGTGCTTGGTTGATTATACTATCAATGCAACGTAGAAAACCCTGTTCTCGGAAGTATATTGACGATTATATTAACTAAAAGGGTGGGATAACTAAAGTGGTGGGATATTGATTTTCACATTAATGGTGGGAATTGCGCTACTTGTAGCCTTTAGGTAAATTCTAATCGACTGACAAAGTGAATTGTTTCAATGGCCGGTTATTTATTAACCGAAATGTTATGCAATGAGTCATAGGGAATGCATTTAAGTTATTAATAATTAAGTTTGAAATGATTCTGAACATTTACTTGTGGAAAAATATAAAACTCACCAAAGAATATTTCCTATTTAAATTAAAATGCACCTGTAATAAAACAAACGAGACCTTTATCACTTATACCAGAAAGAATACTTTAAATCGAACTGCTGCAAAAAATAAAAAGTAAAACTTCATAGGGATCTAACGCACGTGACTATATTTTTCATGAACAATAAAGATCTGCCTTCCTGAACTAATTTATCATAACGTCAATGACTGAATTGTTCAAAGGGGAAATTAAATTTTGATGTAATTCAAAATGAAAATAATAATAAATATCAAATGTCAAAATGCAAGATCTACAAAAGGACCGAGTCGAATGAACATTGGTAAGTAATTTTATGTTGAATTTCGAAGATCCACCTTATAAATATTTCTTCTGATTCTTGCAGCTGAAGGAAACAAAGTGTGAAGAGAATGGAAGGAGTCCGTTTTCAACATTGGCAATTTTTTGAATGTCAGGGGGGGGGGGGAAGCGTAGTGCTTTCGGTGTAAATGACTTTAAAAGTAACAAAATAAGAAAGTTATTTTGGAGCGAAATTGTTTAAATTACCATGACCTGCGTCAGAACAGACTGATAATAGCTATACTCAAAGTAGCACAAACATTTCATATTAATTTTTTAATTCTAGATTTAGTAAGCCCTTACACAGACTGATATTTAAACTATTATTGTTATCAGTAATGAAAATATCGATGTCCCTAACAGAAGTCTGGCAGCACAATCGAAACTCTCTTCAAAATTTATAAACGAGTGGCATTATAACAAACTATGCATGTATTAAATGTTTGTTCATCATTTGCGAATTAATAGATTTAAATCTAAAGCAAATAATTCGATATATAATGACATTTTTTGGTCATTAATTGTTAATCATTCAGCATTAGACTATCGCCAAGTTTTAAATGTTTAAGTTCGGTAAAATTTACAAGTGTTGGAGTCTTCATCTAGCAAAGGTGGATGCAAAAACAGTCAATTTGAAGGGATGTTTGATATTTAGTCAGCATCAATTTAATTAATTATTTGAATTAAATTAAAGCAAAACTATCATAATTGTCGAATAAGGTACCTTTATATTATGAAATCAAGATTTTTACACCCCAGTAATTAAATTTTAGGTATAAAGTGTTTTAAAGGTATTAGTCGAACCGCGATAGCTTGGTGCATTTAGGCTGTTTTAGAGACGTGGTTATATCGGTATTTTAAACTTTATTATAAATCTTGATATATTATTATGATGACAAATAAACCAAAGTTTTGCTAATTATTCTATAATAGAATTGACAAATTAACTAATATTCTGCTATATATAATCCGATATTTCTTTTAGTAAAGATGCTAATATTTCAAATAAAAATATGTTTGCAATTATTATATTACCAGTGTTTTAATAAATATCAGTTCATAAATGTTTAGCCTTTCGTATTTTTTACAGATTTCAACTCACCTTTCCTTAAAACTATTCATGACATTTGTTCATTGCCTCAGCTATCCCTTCTTCCTCAATGTCTTTAGAATACCTAATGAAGAAATCCCAGCAAGTCACAGAGGAACTGGTGTCTTCCCTCTGTCCAGAGAGTTTGGATCTCTTCACTCTGGAGCCTTTTAATTCACTAGCATTTCTTGATTCTCTTATTGATTCGGAAAACCCAAATCACAATACTCAGCCACCAGTCTTCTTTCCAGATCTTTCACTTCCTTTAGTTTCCTTTGATGCTCATGTTCCTCGAAACCTCGAAACTGGAGAATGTGAGGAAGGTAAGTTTTCATGATTGTAATCAATATTTTATTTATTATTTTTTTCTGTTTTAACGTCTTTGGAATTCTATCAATTCCAATTCGCTATTGATTGAAGAATCTATCTTTCTTTCATCCTTTTGTTGCATTTTTTTGAAGTGCTTTTGCTTTTATAACTGTGGGATTTTAACCCTGATAAGCAACCTAACTCTACAGAAATCGACCTCAATTTCCTAATACGAATGTAATGTGGTTGTTTAATAAACTAGATCTAAGTTAGATAGTAATGATTATTTGTTTGGAGAAGCACAGAGATTTTAACAAAATTTTTACTGTGTTTTTGGTAATTATATGTTTAGGTCTTTAGAGTGGAGTTTTCTTCTGTCGCAATTATGCTTCAGGTGTTCAATCAGTATTCTATCATTTTAGGTGATGTTGATTATACCTGTTCTGGAAACCTTTTCACAACCGATAAATCTGGACAAGACGGAGGCAGCTCATCTTCAGCGTTACCAATAGACGACATCTTAAACTCCCTTTCATCTGACTGGCAAAATAATGGACACGCTAGGAGTTTAGGTGAAACCTTCCTCAAACCTCCTTTGCAATCAAATATTGTACTCAACAGATATTTGTCACTCTGTTCAGACGCCAATCTTCCTATTCGTGCTGATGTTAGCCATTCTGAATTTGTTCCCGAAGAGGCGAAATCGTCAGTCGAAAGTGAAGTAGTCCAGGAATTAGAAGTGGGTGAAAGAAAATTGGATCCAGAGACTCCAGCCACACTGGAGATGAGATTACGTCAATCAAAAAATCCCGATCCAAAAGTTTATGCTATTCTTGTGGGTGATTCTACTTATTTAATTTCAATAACTGATACAAAATAAATTAATTTGTTTTTTTATGCAGGAGTCAAGTGGCGAGAAACTACCACCACTCAGAGAGCTAGTACCGGAGCCTGCTTTCGAATGGCCTTTTGAGTTAGACACATTCCAGAAACAGGCAATCGTCTGTTTGGAGAATGATCGTTCAGTTCTTGTGGCTGCACACACATCGGCTGGTAAAACAGTTGTAGCTGAATACGCTTGTGCAATGTGCAAACGTCGTGGTTCTCGCGCTATTTATACCAGTCCTATCAAAGCTCTCTCTAATCAGAAATTCAGAGATTTTCGGCACACATTCGGAGAGGATGTTGGTCTCTTGACAGGTGACATCAAAGTGGCTCCCAAGTCGAGTATCCTTGTCATGACAACTGAGATCCTTCACAATATGCTCTGTAATTCTGCTGACACTATTCGTGACCTTGAAGTTGTTATAATGGATGAGGTAAGTAATCAATATGTGCTCTAGCTTTTAACCCCCTCTTCTACCATCATAATGGCGTAATTTATGATCCCTTCTCAGGTACATTACATGAATAATAAGGAGAGGGGCCATGTTTGGGAACAATTGATGATTTTGCTTCCGCAGTATGTAATTCTCGTGCTTTTGAGTGCAACTTTACCCAATGCGATGGATTTTGCTGATTGGTTGGGTCGAATTCGCGGCGGAACTACGATCCACGTGTGCCAGACCCCTAATCGACCAGTGCCGCTGGAGCATTATCTGTATACCGGATGCGATACTGCTACGAGGGAGAACACGTATTTGGTGGTGGATAAGGATAGTCAATTTAGTCGTGCAGGTAAGCCCAAATTTATCTCCTCACTTAATTCCTTGAATATACTCCCATACTGGAATTGGGTAATCTGTTTGCATTTATTATCGTCATTCCTCCCTTGCAGTTTAGATCGATTCCAAAAATATCGATCTCAGAATAAGCACCTCGAACAAATTTTGTCTAGGGGTATCTCTTCACAGAATTTTACAATTTTTCCAAAGCATAACAGGTTACAAAACTTCCAATGAGAGAAGTTCCCTTCCTTTTCCACGATTGTTCATGTGCGCTTGCAACTTGATCGAGATGATCATTACTTCAAAAAGTGGCATAACAAGAGTTCCCAAATTCGTTAAGTTAAAGTGTCCTTTGCAGAAGATTAGCTTTGTTATAAAAAAACTTGCACTTTGGCACTTCATTAATTGACCATCTTTTCTGTTCCCCACCCCTCGACTTTCTGCTACTTTGATGAACCTTCCCTCTGTGAAGTCCGAAGTCATCTAAATGGCTAATGATATCTATCAAAAGGCCTGCCATTTGAAATAAATAAATTAATTAATTGACCATCTGTGGATCTACCACTGCTGCTTTTTATTCTTGGTCATCATTTCGACTAGTTACACTAGCAACCGGGTGTCTGAATGTGGCTACAATTTGTCATTAATTACCCTCACACTAGTCAGCTGAATATCTGTCTCTTTCGTAGACTAAATTCAAGTTCATTCACTTGACTTTGTTATAGTAACTTCAAGAGGCGTTTATCTTCATCTATTTCATAGGTGATGCGACATTCACTGGTTTAAGCAATCACCGAGCAATAAAACGAGTATAACTGAGACCGTTTAATCCAAACCTAACATTTACTTTAATGGTACATTTTACTCTATTTTAGGCTACTTAGAGGCTAAGGAATCGCTGACCAAGCCGAAGAAGGTCACCAAGAAGGGCAATGTCTCCGGTGGACTAGAAACTTCTGAAGATGCTGAAGAACTTGCCCTTAAAGCGGCCAAAAAGAAGCCCAAGTCTCAGTACACTGGAGGCAAAGTCAATACTCCTGGTCGTCAGAACTACATGCCAAAAACGGACAAAGACGCTTACGATCGTAGCAAGAAAACCGCTACTACCGTGTGGGTGGGACTGATAAGAATGCTCAAGGAACACGAGCTCATGCCTGTCATTGTTTTCTGTTTCTCTCGGGCCAAAATTAATAACCTTGCTCAATGTCTATCGTCTGTCGATTTACTCAGTAAACGTGAGTTAATAAGATAATTCCTACTTACACATAATTAGTAGTGTTCTATTTGGTGAATTCTTAGTTTAGCGGAGAAAAGTGAAGTGATCAAATTCCTTCGTGTGGCCGTTGGATCACGTCTGAAGGGTTCGGACAAGTCGTTAGCTCAAGTACTTCTTATCCGATCACTTGCTGTTCGAGGTATTGCTATCCATCACGCTGGTATGCTACCACTCCTTAAAGAGGTAATTGGTTCACTTTCAGTTGGACACTTTTGCTCATCCTGACTAGTTTGTTCCTTCTGCTTACTCTTTTGCAGGCTGTTGAGATGTTATTTCAACGTGGATTAGTACGAATTCTTTTCGCAACAGAGACTTTTGCAATGGGCGTTAACATGCCTGCTCGGTGTGTCATTTTCACTTCCCTTCTGAAACACGATGGAAGTCAACATCGACCTCTCACAGCAGGTAAGATCTTTCCAATCGTTTTTTATTAAATGGCAGGCTCTGTGATAGTTATCATTAGCCCTTGGTGGTTGGCTTCGGGGACTACACATAGGGGAGGAACAGACAAAGCCACAAAAGTCGAGAGTGGGTGGGGGGGGGGGGACTAACAGAAGAGTGTATCACAGATGTAAAAGGGGCAGACACAAAGGTAGAGATAAAGGTAAGGTGAGGTGAGCACTGTGGAAGTGGCGGAATATGACGTGCAGTCGGGTCATGGTAGTGAGAAGTCAACTGCCTGTTTATAGGCCGCATTGTTTGCTATATGACTGTACGTTGCCCAGAGTGCATCACATGGAGGTACGTCTATCTCGCACCTAATCTCACCAATCATCTTCTCATAAAACCAATGAAAAGTTAAAAGAAATGGTTGATTTCGCATTTGGTTATTTGCTCTAAGATAATCAGTGGAATTATGATGAGTTAGAGGCGATAGGGTTGCAGTGAACGAGCAGAATGTGGATTTAAGGAAAGGAACTTGTCTTTAGAATGTTAGAATCTTCTTTACGCTTATTGTCAGTTGAAGATATGCCCATTTTTTTGTATTCTACTCGTGTTTTGTTGGTTTTAAGATGACGTCTATTAACTTGAGATACCCAAGATAAATTAAAATGCTTCGATTAATAGTCATTGGGCGCTCTTAATGCGGGAGTAATCAAATTATCTAACAGGGGGAGTAGAGGGGAGATGACAATGAATAGGGGGTGCAAAATAAGTCACTGTCCAAAGCATTTTGCTTTTCTACTTGTTGTGTTCTATTGTTCCAAAATTCAATTCTCAAAATTTGAACCCGCCTTTGATAATCCACGCCTCCTTGTGAACGACTAGTCAATGCAAATCTGGAGATTTTTTAATGGCAATTGCGCTTCAACTTCTGACACATTCTTCTGTTTCTTCTCTTGGGTTCTTCCCTTGTTTCAACGATCTGCATCGTGGGAAAAAAACAAGAAAAATGTTAAAAATACACTTTTTTATTTATTATATCGTAAATATGAACTTCTTGTTCATAAACCTCCGAGCTTTTAATCAAACGGGCGAAGCCTTCAAAGCAATGTATCAAATTCCATTCTACTTTCTCAGATTAAATGACCAACTGGGTCTGGTGTGGAACTACAATTTACACATTTTCTTGAAGCAAATGTTTTATTTCTTGAGTATGACGCTATGGGACACCAAAAGTATAAATCACATATCGTTCTCCTAAATATTTATTTATATTTATATCAAATGGCTGGCGTTTTAATAGTTATCATTAGCCCTTTAGTTGACTTCAGGCTTCACAGAGGGGAAGGAACATCAAAGTGAAAAAAGTCGAAGGGAAAGGGGGAACAAAAGAGTGTTTCAAAGATGTAAAAGAGACAGACTGACACAAAGGTAGAAAAAGGTAGGGTGAGGTGAGTACTATGGAAGAAGGCGAATATGACTTACAGTGGGGTGATGGTAGTTTGAAGTCAAAAGTCAACTGCCGGTTAATGGACTTTTTTTGCCGTATGAGAATATGTTGCCCAGGGTGCACCACGTGGAGGTACGTCTATTGCACACCCAGTTCTCCTAAATATCATTTAGGCCTATCATTTAAGTATAGAAT
>UZAE01001505.1:0-12984 GCA_900617975.1 Rodentolepis nana
AACCTTGGCAATTACTGTGCTTGGGGAAGCGTATTATGAAATCTCTAATATTTAAACCAATCACTTCACTCAAATAATCGGAAGCATAGAATCTCCAAGGCAGTTGATTTCCAATAAAGCGATAATTTGACGCCCTTTTGGGAGGTCAATAATTAACTCTCTTTTAAATAAGCCAGGCGCATGTCAATTATGGACACATTGTGTAGACAAGAGAGAAGGCATATAAGTTCGGAGATATTGGATGAGGTGAGTGAAGAATTTAAAGTGAATAAATCATATGATGTGCTTCGACCTAAAAGGTGGACAATTAAGCTAAAATTATCACTTAGGTCATTGTCAATGCCAAACAATTTGTGCCGTAAGGGTGGAAGGTATTTGCTTCCTCGTTATCTTAATCAAATGAAACCATCTTCACAAATATAAGCACTTTCTGAGAACTCATGCTCATTCTAATTCTTTGAAGACACAGTATATCACCTAAAGTACAAGCAAACCAATACGGGTTCCCTAACTCCCATCCGAACCTCCTATCGGAATGCAATAAAGCGTTCCAAGTTACCACGTGCGTACTGTGTTGAGCCTTAATTATTATTATTTCAAATGGCAGGCATTGTGATATTTATCATTAGCCCTTAAACTGTGACTTCAGCTTCCCCCGAGGGTGGGGTGGGGTGGGAGGTACATTTATAGCAGTTAATTAATAGCAGTTCATTAGCCGTCTTCTTGCTTCCCAGTACCTCTGGCTTTCCGTCGTTGTCTTTAGGGCTGGACATCGAATCAGGTGGGTCTTCTCCATTTCCTCCTGTAGGTTAGATAGAGGGCATGTGGGTTGAGTGTATACTCCCAATCTGTGAAGATGTTTTGCCAAGCAATCGTGTCCGGTACGTAGTCTAAATTCACCAACGGCTTCGATTCTTGGCCAGTCAGCTATATCGGAGAGTGCCACTGTCCACTGTTTCTCCTTTGTTCGACTTTTTAGTTCGTTGCACCTTGAGGTCTTGAATTCTCTTCTGATTAAGGCCTTCATTGTGTGGAAAGATATCGGCCGGTCCATGCATTGCAAAATCGTAGTCCCCTTCTTAGCAAGTGTGTCAGCAAGCTCATTGCATTTAATGCCACAGTGACCAGGAATCCATTGTAGGACCACTGTTTTGTTTTTCTCTCTCAACAGCTCACAGAGTTTTCTTCATTCCATTATCTCAGCTGTTTTGGGTGGCTCTCTGTTTCCAATTGAGTTCATTGCTGACTGTGAGTCCGAAAGTATCACCGCTTTGGTGAATTTCGTACCCAGGCAACATAATTGGCATAGTGCTATCCTAATGGCCTCTATTTCTCCTTCAATAGCGGATCTATTGTGTCCCGCTGCTGCATAGAAAGAGAAGAATTGAGAAAAGACACCTGCACCAATTTTTGCTAGGTTTTCTCTGTATGACCCATCTGTGAAGACTTGGAGCCATTGATCTCCAGGATAGTTGACATTGATTGTCTCAATGGCCAGTAAGCGCATTTGCTCTGAAGGGGTGTTTGATTTTCTGAAGAAGTCAAGCAGTTGTGTGCAACGCACTACATCAGTGTCTGCTAATTGGTTCATGGGGAGAGAGGCTTTTTGGTTTGTCATCGATTAGAAATTCTTTCTTCAGTTCTATGGCTTTCTGTATTAGACCAGATTGCGTTTTCAGATGCCTTGGTCTATTCCCATAGGTGGATGCTTTTTTCAGTTCTATGGCTTTCTGTATTAGACCAGATGCCTTGGTCTATTCCCATAGGTGCTGAAGAACTTATCCGTGAGTGTTGAGCCTTAATAGAAGTAGTTTATATTTCCTATTCGTTTTATACCAAATGATTGTCTAAAATGATTGACTTGTTAGACTTGTCAAATTAGGGTTTCATATGAGAGGGAATGAAAATGAACTTGACTGATTACTGAATTACGAGGTGTCACGCATAAAGAGAGTAAGGGGTCTTTCATGTTTACACTTATTAATTGGAAACGGGATTTCAATTTATAATGTGCATATCAGTCATTCATAGACAGACAACAAGAATCATTGGTTTTATTCTCCGTTAGCGTTTTGTTTCTGCAGTCTGTCTAAACATCTAGTTCTTCTGCATTAGCAATGGGCTTAAATTTTTTCTAAATGTAGTGTAACTCTGAGTGGCTAAGATATGTATAAGTTATTTAGTGATGTTCCTCTGTTTTAAACGTATTATTTCTAACATGGGGTGTGCAATAGACTTACCTGCATGTGGTGCACCCTGGGCAACGTATACTCATACGGTAAAGCAAGTGTATTAACTTGGCACATTCAATTAATTGGAATGCTTAGGCGCGGTTTTGGGATTAAGATACAGACAATAGTCATTCGCAGCTTCAGCAAGCAACAAATATATTTTTAACATATGGAAAAATTTATGCTATTTATCATTGGCGCCTTTGTTGAATTTGGGCGGGGAGGGGGGATAAATATATACATGGGTTTAATACATAGGCTTTTGGGTAGTAAATATTATCCCATTAGTGTGGATCTGAAAGTAAATTCAGGAACGTTTCGTATCTGGCATTTTGGTTAAACATTGAACACAAAATCGATTTTAGAAATTGTTTTCCTCAGTCGACCGTTTAGCGGTTATTTTATTGCACTGGCCTTAATTGTTTACAAATTGGAGATTGTAGTAATTATTTTAAAATTGGGATTAATTCATTCGTCGTTAAAGAATGATAAGATAAGAATTTAATCCATTTTATGCCTATTATCACATCGGATCCTTAATTCAAATAATATTCAACTAGCTTGTCACTATAAAATATTATTAACTTAATGGGACACCATTTGAGTAGGTGTCTTTCAGACAGGGAGAGCGACTGCATAGCCTTCTCCTCAGCAGCGTGATGGTGCGCGATTTCTCGATACATAGATCTAGTTCATCCAACGGTCAAAATTGTAGAAACAGCTTTTGAACAAGCCATTTAATATTCTTCGCGTAATTTTGCAGAAGGCGTTTTATCGCTGGGTACTTGATAATATCATCCCAATCTGGAATGGCCGAGCACGCATTCACGAGATCTGGAACTTATTAAAAATCGCAAACTCACTTGACCATTGCAGGTTGAGGCAATCGATTGATTTCTTAGCGCATGCTGTTGATTGGGCCTCGAATAAAAACAGCAAAATAATAAAAATAAATCAGAAAACAACCAAATACATCCAATTTCTTTTAACCAACCCTAATTTCAATTAGACAAGCAAGAGACCAACCAACTCACCATTGTAGCACTATCTACTTAGTCATATATTAAATCACGATTCTGAAAGCAAATACTATTTTATACTATTGATAGTTCTTTCAAGGTCACCATAAACAACCGCAACGTGTTTTTGTGTCGTGCTTAATGCTAAGCTTAACAATGTTATGACTTGAAACCGCCTTATCCCCAAGTTATGTTTCGGTCGAACTAAATTAATGAGCAGTTGGTGGTAGTGCAATTGCAGCAATTATTTCTATGATAGTTGCTATGGCGTGATCAGAGGTAGCATGATAATCGTGGTTGGCGTGTGGATGAGATGTTTGGGGGAAGTGAGACATGACAGAATCCACGTCTGAACACCACTGAAGACGGGGTTAATGAGAGGGTCGGTAAACCAATTTGCACTCTTCATGCTTTGCAAGTATTCCTTACTGTGGCTAGACTGCAGTTGAGTGTTAAATGATGGCTTGGTGTCTATTTTCCATTTCTCATTTAGACTAATAACCAATGCAAAAGATATCTCATTTAGTGCAAAAACAAATTGTCTAAATATTGCTAAAATTGCAGTAATGCCTTAACAACAACGGTTGAAATGCAAGAAAAAAAGAATTGGTTGGGCTACAGCAATGCACTCACTCGGAAGCATAGAAACGCATGTCACATTGCCTTTTTGTTGGCATTTGGCCTTACTTCATTAACTGAATAAATGCTTCTAAACGCTCTTGGAGTTCTTGTGGGAAGTGAAATGCGATTCTTGCGCACTTTAAGTTTGAACTAGTACCATTTGGGCACGTTATCGGTGTATTTGTCAGTTGGTAGACAATAGCAGTTCCTGTGGTACGTTGCATAATTCCCGATGGATGCTGATGATGAATTCAATATAAATTCGAGTTGTCAATAAGCACTTGCCAAATCAAATTTTGGCAAGGATTTATTAGCATTTATTATTGTGATACTGAGTTCCGGGTACATCAGAGCACACAATATAGCTCCAATGCGGTCTTCTGATGAGACAAGTGGTCAGCAAATAGAGGAAAACGCATATTTGCCTTCTGAATAACAGCACGAACAACCTCGGTGAGGTGCAGGTTGTTTAAGGTGAGTTCTCAGAATAACAGACCTCGTGAATACATGCTCGGTCGTTCGAGGTTGGAATGGTGTTTCAAGTATCTTGTGATTCAAACGTGTCTCCAAGATCAAGTGAGGAATATCAAATGGCCTGATGACAAACTATTTCGAATATTTTGACCGGTGAATTAGTTGGAGCTATGCATAGGATAAACTGCATGTCAACCGACATTCCACTGCTGAGGAGGAGGAGGCTATGCCGTTGCTTTTCTCATCTCGTTTTGGGGTTCTTCGTCCAACATTGGCTGCAATGGAATCCACTTACAAGGGCGGCAAACTGACTGGGCATTAGACCGCCGTTTTAATGTCAATTTTGTGGTTCTCACAGAAGGTAAACTACTTGGAATATCTCGAGAGAGGCAGCACCATTGTTATGCCTCAAAAATGTACACAAGTGTTAACGTCAGTTACATCCACATCGGGAAAACAAAATGGACTGAATCAGTGAAAGCGGAGAACATGAAGTTGTGTTTGTCAACTGAGCTCCTAATGTGCTAAAAATTAGTCTGTCACCACCTAAGGTAGAATAGCGTATAGCTTTGATTGCATTTGGGAACACTGGCTCCAGTTTTGATTCCCCAATGAGTTCCACAGATTGTTTGAGCTCTCGTTATATCTGAAGTAGTAACTAATTGGAGTCGAAACAGAGTCTTGGATTCACAACTAAGTTTGTTCTCGTCATTATTAGCTTGAAGCCGATGGCAAAGAGATAAATATGAAGGCGTACTGAGGAAGAAGTTTTCAAAGGTGCACATTTGCTAACCAACTTTATTCATCATACCCGCTCTAACAGGATGAATTCGGAGTAACGCGAATCAATATGAGGTTCTCGGTGTCTGAGAAGAAAGCTAGATCTCTTTCTTATTCCATTCAATAATTTTCTCACCGTGAGCATGTATGGGCCTCATTACGCTCCACGATTCAATCAATTTGGCTTGTTTAAGGAGTATTGTCACATATGAAACTAGCGTATTAAGCATTACCTTGATCAGGCAAGTCTACTATTATGCTATTGAAAAGTTGTAAGTAGTATTTGTAGCGCCAGCAATATGAGGATAGAAGGAAAAAGATAGAAGGCGGAGAGTAGAGGTGGAAATAAGGGATGCTTTATAAATGTGAGTCCAACTTCTCCCCCCCCCTCTCCTTCCAATTTCCATACACACAATGTATCTTCAACCAAATCAATTTCCATCTTGCAATTAGATTTCTATTTTATCGAGTGTTCTTACGTTCGTCAAGTCAACTTTCATTCAGGCAACGGAAAGTCGCTCTTAAACACAATTTATGTGTAATAGTTGGCACTATGTGTGGACCATTATCAAATCAACTTCAATGGAGAAAAAGAAACAAAATCGGTTTAATAAAGAATGTATTTGTATAAAACAAGTAGATCTCCGAAGGCATTTGCAAAGTTACTTATGTATTAAGGTATCAATTTTGTCACGATAACCTTCTAAACGCCCAATCGATTTGTGCAGCTTTTGAAGAGCTTCTCCACAAGGTATTGAGAAATCACCATCAATTGCGGAACTTCGCAAACGAATTGAGGGGTCAAAATGACTGAGCTGCGATTGTAGAATGCCAGCTTTATTGACAAAGCCGTTAATACTTCTCAGTAGTCTCTCGTACACGTATTTCATGAAACCGAGGGGGTACTTGCTTTCATCAGTTCGCGATCGCTCGTATATGTCGAGTATGTAATCAGATTCCTCGAGTAGGGACTTATATTGCTCGTAAGGACAGCCCAATTTGCTCATGCTTCCTTTCATCTAATAATTAGGGGAACGTGGAAAAGTAATACAATGTGCAGACCATTGGAAAGCTTAGCCAACCTCCCGGCCAAAATTCTCACTTTAAACACACAAGAAGCGAACTTACCTACGTAAGTTGAGTAAATTCAAGATTATATGACGCTAATGCTGAACAGCACTAACAAATTTGAAATTATGAGAGAGAATGAGAAAAAGTCACTTCGCCTCTCTCGCTCACTTTATTTAAAATATCCAATTAATTATTCTTTTTGGCTGAAATGATCATAACCTCTTAACCTTGTATTGGTTAGCGTAACATCTTATTTTCCATAAAATTGATGCCAAAGTGTAAATACCAACTATATTAGTTTAAGGGCAATCGGTTTTAGCTGCTCTACATATTTTTGATGAGTAATTCCAGAAAGTTCACAGAAGTACATAATTGTTTTTATTGCATATAAAAAACGTATGGTTTGTAATTTCAAATGGACTAACGAATCAGAAGCGAATGCATTCAATTCGAATTTTATTTGCTATGACGGGATAATCGGTTTTTTATTACATAAATCAAGTTAGGTTGGAAAAGCCAAGCCTACTTTGATGTCATTTTTATAGAATGTAGGTGCATTGATCACGCTTCCATGACCACAATAGATGACACTTAAAAGTCCTTTATTCTGTCTTATACTCTGGCCTCATAGAATGTTGGCGATTGAAGTGCTTTTAAATCGCGTTTAATTAAGGGCCGAGAAAAGGATTTTGACTTCGACTTTGAATTTTTAACCTAACAAGCCTTGCAACAAATTCAAAATTTTTCATTTCTTTAGTAGAGAAACTCCAAGAATATTTATAGTTCTGTACAGTAAAATGATTCAGCACAATTGAATTCAAAAAAATTATTTTTTTCAGCCATAAATGTTTCAGAACCGAAATACGCTCCTTGAGCCATCAATCATGACAGGGAAGTAAAAATTTCACAATTTTCATGAATTTTAAGTGGTGAATAGTGTTAGCACGCTTATGGTCAATTTGCTCCAATTGAATGGTTTTCTATGAGGCAAGGAATCAAAATCATATCACAGGTTTATTTTAAATCTGAATAAAATTTTATGCTAGTTTAATTCACTTACTTCGTGATTCGCCAAATTTTGGGGTTTGTGTGTGTTTAATTTTGGGTTTATTTACTTAAATTTACTTCTTAGTATTTCACATAATGCCTCAAATAATTAGGCCCAATCCTTCCATGGATGATGTTGTTTTAAGTGAGTATACATTTGCAATAGTACAAATAGATTGGATCTATGAGAGGTATTCACATTTTACCCGAAATCACACAAGGTACCCGAATAACGAAATTCAGTACTATTGCAATTCCTTAAAGGAGTACATTTATGGTATACAACAAATAGCTTGCATTGCTGAGGAGTTACTTTATGAAATATGCCGAAATAATAATTTACTAAGTGCAATCAATAAAGCTCCAATGAAATTGTACACTGCACAACTCGAAATCTTGACGCATAAAATTGGACTTACGAAAAAATGGCTCAATAAGGTTGAGCGAATTCAGAACTACCATTCTTATCGCTGGAATGAAAATGCTAGAAGGTAAATGTACAGAATAATACCATCTTGTATGCCAGCATGGATTTCATCAAATAAAATTAATATTCAAATGTCCTACTTTGCCCTTCTTCCATTTTCTATGTCAAAATTTCTAAAATCTATTTTGTGTCCAATGTTTAACCAAAATGCCAGATACGAAACGTTCCTGCAATTTCCTTTTGGATCTGCACTAATGGGGTAATGTTTACTACCCAAAAGCCTTTATATAAACCCTATGTATATATACCCCCCCCCCTCTTTGTGAAGCCAGAATTCAACTAAGGCGACAAATGATAAATAGCATAACGTTTTCTACTAGATAAAAATAAATTTGTTGCTTGCTGAAGCTGTGAATAACTATTGTCTGTGTCTTGATCCCAAATCCGCGCCTAAGCATTCTTATTGGTTAGATGTTCCAAATTAATATGATATTGCTAATGGAGCGTTCTTGGGTGTTGTCTTACCAAAGTTGCCTTAATGTCACCAACCAATTTTTTCAAATTTTTCAACCAACATTTCAATACGGATATCCCATCTTCCCAATTTAAATTCTTGAAGTGGCCAAGGAAACGGTACGTCCACATGTCGTCGCCATCTCCTGTCGAGGATCCACAAAAAAGCATTGAGGCAATGTTTATTTAACTGCCAAAGGTTTCTATTCCAGCATTTATTTCAAAATACTCTAGTGAGCAATTCCAATGGTAGTAACGATGCATTTTTTAATGCCAGATTGATTCATCTATCAATCGCACAAGTCATGTACTATTGGCCTTAGCCCAGGTGATAATATCAAAGTATTTGTATCCAAGATCACATAGATCAAATGAGTAATTAACTACTTGAAAACAAAAGAGTCATCGAAAATACCACTTAAGGAGGTTTCTCATTCATAAAAACATCAACTTCTCTCAACTTCAAGATCATGCTAAAGGTTCTTAAAAGCAACCATATATCAGTGGATCTCGTCTTTATCACCATTATCTCATTCAAATTCGAGACACATTTAAAACTTAAAGTAGAAGTTTGGTTAATATGACAAACAGATCATTGTTTTTTGAAAGTGTGAACACTGTCAATACTTTGTTTTACTCAAACAATCTAATTTGAGGGACTTTCTTCACAAATATGATCACCTTCTGAGAACTCATGCTCATTCTAGCTTTTCCAAGACACAGAATGTCACCAAAATTACAAACAAACACGGGTTCACTGACTTCCAGCTGAACGATTAAGTCAATCTCTGTAGAACTAACTTTTGCTAAAACTCATAATTAGTGCTGTGGAAGACAAAGCAGCTTTACTCTGAAAAAACTGCTACATACTGCATTACAATAGAACTAGAACAATCCCTGACTTGGCCCTGCCTTCAAGCGACATCTGCGAGCAGACGACGTTCAAGCATGAGTACGGCAGTCAGCTGTAATATAGCAAGCCATTTTACAATAATAACGGACTATATTCAATAGCTTCATCTCAAGTCACAACTACAAAATGATAGCTAACGCAAATGCAAATTCCTGGGTAACTTTCAAAACATCAAGAAAAGACAAAAGGAAGAGGCAATAAACTGCAACAACAAACTGCTTACCATCAACTCCGAAATAGCTTACTACTTTGAGAGGTTCTATTCCCAAAAACTAAAGAAAAACTCTTTTGTCAGACACTCTTTGAGAAATATAAAGAAATAGGGGAGAAAGTTTGGTGGAATTAAGGAAGACACAATAATACCACACAATGTACTTACTGAACCATTCAGACCTCGCAAACGAAATACTGCGATTAAACAACTGAAGTTCACAACATCTCCTGGTGAAAACGTTCACCATCCAGAATTTCAAATTAGAATGGGCTAAAAGTCAAGGAAATCATGATGAGACCTTTCAACAAAATTTAGAAGACCAGTCTCGTATCTACCCAATGGACATTTGTCATAGTGATACTAATACAAAAGGTGCAAAGACATTAGAATCTCTGACAGCTATAGGCCTATCTCCTTCATAAGCATGTTGGCCAAACTTATAGAAAGAATGATTAGCACGAGGATGACCTGGTTCTTTAAAATGAACAACGTTCTAAGTCACAAAGAAGCAGGATTCATTCCAAAAAGATCTCTAAAACAGCTTGTAGTCACTCTCCCCCTACATATTAAAGATTCCATTGATGCAAGAAATACTATTACGAGTGTATTCATCGATTCCAAATCAGCATATGACCTAGTATGGAAAAAGGACCTAATTTTAAAATTTTCGAATAATGGTATAAAGCATAACATGCCAAACTGGATAAAAGCATTCATTCGACAAAGAACATGTAAAGCCAGATATCCAAATGATCTGTCCAAATCTAATCATTTGCAAACAGCCAAAGCACATTGCGCCTTCATAAACTGGAACAGACAGTCACGGGCATCCAGTGCTTACTTTTTACAGATTATCTTGTTCTATGGTATTGCGAACCCCCCCCCCCATTCAAGCAAAAACCCCTAGAGGAGGATAGATAGTACCATAAATTATGTACTCAAGCAATTAGGAAATTGGTACGACAATAACGGAATGGTTATCAACACCTTGAAAAACGTATTCAAATAATTGTCATTTGGCGGCCCCTACAGATATCCGCACTTAAGGTACAAAGATACTTCTCTGAAAAAAAAAACCAACGAGTTCACTTATCAGGGAAATACGTTTGACGCAAAAATAACATGGAAGAGGCAGCCAGAGGGTTCAATGGACACTCTGAACCAGGCCGTGGTGACTGTTATTTGGCTATGTGGTGTCTCGTTAGTTCTTATAGAAGGCAACCAATATATTCTCCAATGAGCCTATCTCCCATTTCAGCGACTCACCTACAAACCGTGGACGGAAGTATTTCTGCTGACTGCCTATGTGTCTGCCAGATAGCCTTAATTGCAGATATGAACATTGGTTCCACAGATTCTTTAGTCTTGCGTTATAGCGGAAGTGTCCCAGTTGAAAAATGTCTACTAAACAACTCTATTCCTCTTCATGCACACCCTAGCAGGACGAATTCGGAACAACGTTTATCAATATTAGGTTTGCGATATTTGAAGGGAAAGCACACTCCCTTTCGTATCTCATTCAATCATAATATTAGTCACCTTGAGCATGTATGGGCCAAATTCCCCCCTACCCCTCTCTCCACGATTCAAGCTTCTTGGCAAAAGGAGACAAAGATTTGCTTCTTTAATTTACTTCTGCCTCTCCTCTTATATCCGTAAATCACTTTTCTTTTCCAATCATTCCTTCACTTTCTCAACTTTCAACTCTCTCCCCTCTATAAAGCCCGAAGTCAACTAATGGTCTAATGATGACTATAGTAAAGACTGTAATTTGATATTAATAACTCTCCTTTTCAACTGTCACAATCACTCACTCACCCAAACCAGCATTCCTCTACGCCTCTCAATGTGATCGACTTTGAACCACCCCATAAGCAGTTTAATGTTATAATTGTCTTCATTGATTGACGCTATGAAGATCCTATTCGACTCTTCATTCATCACATAAACAAGACAAATAACTAACTAAAACGATAAATGGATAACCCAAGAAGAGTGGAAATGAATACAACATTCCAAACTGTGCTTAACAGCATAAATTACTTGTATCAAATGGCAGGATCTATGATATTTATCATTGGCTCCAAAGGTATCTGTGTGGGCTCAACCGGGATTTGAACCCGCGACCTCTCGCACCCAAAGCGAGAATCATACCCCTAGATCTCTGAGCCACATTCTCCCGTTTGTGGGAAATTTACTAACTCTATAATTAAAGAATGTAAGTTCGAACACGGAGAATGGCTTAAGACTAAATTTCCGAAGCTATGAGGCACACTTTACATAATGCTATAATGAGAACAAATGCCGATCCGAAGCGTAACATGGGTTTGCACATTGATGAAGATGAAATTATTACTGGAAATTTGCTTAAAGTGAAGTTGAGGAAGCGGACAACACAGAAAGAGAAAAACGGGTAGGTAATTCGTCCAGTGCCTATTATGTACCTACCTCTTCCTTCATTTCTACTGCCATTTCTTCGTCCTCATGGGGTATGCGATTGACTATTTTCAAGTGGTCCGCCCTGAAAAACGCATACTCATACTGCAAAAGTTTATAACTTGGCGGTTGATTTTAAACCATTACTATCAGCTGGAAACTAAACTTAAATAGCAGAAATCGTCCATTTCAGGTCGATTCGTAACTTCTACAGATAATTCAATGGAATGCTGGAGGGATGTCACATGAAATAAGGATCTAAATCCAGTAAGTGCTGCATACCTGTATTATAGACATATTCACAATCATGAAGCCAACCTTACGAATTACAGACTCAAATACTGCCGATTCCCAGATAAAACCGCATATCCTCTACCTTAAGAGTGACATGTAACAAGTGGAATATTGACTTGAGTAAAAGCCACTAATATATTCAACTACTCGCCACTTCGTCTTCACACCTTTTGTAGGGTGGATGCGCGACACTGATCACAAACAGACCACCGGGTTTCGTACAAAAAGAAAGGGAGGGGTAGATTGGACTGTATCTATACAAGAAAAAGAATGTATGTTCGGAATGAGGTTAATCAATGTTCCATATTTAGTGAATATTTACTGAAATATTTGTAAGTAAGCACATATATACTTACTGGTAATTTTTTTAAAAACTTCCATCAACTGGTGAAATTAAATGTCTTGGCTACCATTGCCTTAAGTCATTACACCACCGCCAATATACAACCACTGGAATTGCTACGTAGCTACTCTCTAAATTGTAAATTGCCATCTTTGTGCAATGAGCGGGTGAGGAAGAAGGTGTTGAACACACGGTGTTTGCCTTAAGCAAACAATGATAATCTCCTCTTTCCCCTCCCCATGGTGCGTTGAGACGTCTTGTTTCTACGTCACCAACCCATATGTCGCCAGGAGTCAAGAGGATATGGTCAAATTTAGGCGAAACCTTTGTTCATTTGTTCTCCTTCTTAACCATCAAGAAGTATCTTGGGTTGTGGTTAATTAAAACGCGTGTACTACCCATACTGGGAAACATCTGAATGAAACAAGAATGAACCGAAAAATCAATCCGAGTAAAAAGCTATGTGATACTCATTCGAACCGTCCACATAGAATAAGGCACGACTGGACTGGACAATCACAATTTGCAAAAGCATTTTGAAAATAGCAATATACACTCATCCGCATATGCCCCCTAGACAGAAACCCAGTGATACTGGGAA
>UZAE01001506.1:0-12980 GCA_900617975.1 Rodentolepis nana
TCTTGAAGTGGTTTTGACATTTCCAAACATTTAATCTGATTATTTCACATTTGTCTTGTGTCGAGCCCATACTCTTGATTAGATCGTAGTGTGAGGTGAGGCCGTCTTTTACTCCAGTTAGAATTCCACTTGCAACTTGCCGGTATTTAGGTAGAAGGTACAGGGTGTAACCTGAGAACTGGTATTACATCAATTTTTCATTCGAAATGTTTGCTACCATAATTGTGAAAATGTCTACATCATAAGATTATAGGATTTTCTGTACTTGGATCTATTTGTCCTGTGACATCCCTCCAGCATTCCACTGGAGGATCTGAAGACGTTGTAATTGGCCTGACGAGGGCGATTTCACTTATAGCCTTTTTTCAAGCTAATCATAATAAATCGAAGTCAAATCAAAAGGCGGTCGATAGACTTTTACGCCGTACGAAGAGCACCACTTGGAGGTAAGTCTATCGCGAAATAAAAAAATATGTATACTATATATATAATATTTATATATTAAACATATATATATATATTTATATATTATAAAACGTAATACATGAAGGAGCCAAGTGTGATAATTTTACATGGAGAGATACATCAGCAAATGCATTAGAAACAACTCTGAGAGGATTATTTTGAAAGTCACTTCAAAATTTAAATAGAAACAAAATTGCACTCCACATTTTTAACACTTTATACTTAATTGCTTTTAACGCAATATGACTACCAGGTACGTTTTAAAAATGCATAAATATGGCAAATTTAATATAAATTGAATATATGTTTATGCTGATAAAATAAAAATATTTATTTACTCGTACCATTTATTCAGATGCCATTTTAAAAGTTAAATATTGTAATAGTTTACTAAAATAAATTAAGTGCAGTGAACTCAAATTTGTTTTAAATGACTTGAAAATAGCTTTGTGACCTTGACATAGTAAATGAAACTTTGGAGGGCATTGCGTTTATCATTTGTCGATATTCGTGGTAAGGTTAACATATAATGTGTACTTGATTTTCACATTTGACACTTTTATCCACTGTAGATAACATTTAGTTGCAATATATATAGGATTGAAATGCTTTTTTCTAGTATATATTCTTTTTAGCACAATTGGCCTCATTTAAATCATATTTAAGTATGGCGAAGTCCCCATTAGATTGCTCAATTTGTCTGAACGTATACAAAAAACCGATAATGCTCCCTTGTCAGCATTGCTTTTGTTTTGAATGCATCAAAAAGTCAAAGCCCATCTGTCCTTTGTGCAAAGAACCTTTCAGTCCTAAAGATTTCAAACGTAACCTTAAGCTCGAACAAATGATTGACCAAATAAATAAAGTAAGTGCTGAAATTCCAGTCTAGATACTTGAAATTGCGCATAGTCGAATTCAAGGGAATCCAGATCGTCTGATGAATCTTACCCAAATTCCTTTGAACTAAGTGGTCCTATCGTTTATCGCCAGAAAATCGTAAAGAAAAAGGAAATACCTGTGCTTCCGATGATAGCTATTGGTCTAGCTCTGTTTTTAACAGGCGGTTTTGGAGGGGCTGTGGCGTAAGATTTGCTTACCTTCGTTTTCTTCACTTTGACGTCCGTTTCTTGTGAATTTTCTCAATTTTAGTGGAGCAGCAATTTTAGCCGCCAAAAGAAGGAGATAATTGCCTTACCTTCCATTCCCCTCTGCTTCGACGTACTTTTGTTTTTCTTCCCCTTCTCACTCATTATCTCTGTCAGACCATTGCCATTCAGATGACATTGTACTGTCTCGTAGTATTTTTTTAATTGATACCTCTTAAAAGATGTGTAGAAAGCGCCATATTGGCACTCAGTTTTGACTATTTTGAGTGGGAATCTTAATCAGGGGCCCTTGATTTAGAACGCCGTGCACTAGACATAGGAGGGGATACGAATGTATTATCAAATGAGTAGGTGAATAATTCACCAAGATGTGTTGGGAGTGCCATTGGCTAATGTGTATTGGCAAGCTGATGAAATGGCTGAGCAAATCTTTTCTTCAGAATGTATTTCATTAGATCGGAAAACCAGAGTGCTGGGCCTCCCGAGCTCTACTTAAAATTTTTAGGGCGTTGACAAAATACCACAGTTCCATCGATGCGAAGAAGATCAATATTGGCGTGGGAATAGTACATCAAATGTTGGATGAGGGAGTTAGAAGGCATGGAGTTGGCGTTTTAATTTGATGTGGGACATGATAAATATTGATGTTTGTAAAAAAGCAGCAGTTCCGCCTTCAGAATGCATAGTCCCCATGTTTGGTGTCAAAATCAAAATCGATTCAATAGCTATGTATGTTGGTAGAAGTGTCGATTCTCACTAGTCAGCTGAATGGAATATTCGTAAGAAATACGTCAAGTTGAATTCTCGTGAATATGCACTCCTTCGAAGCAACGAGACTCCAGCTCCAGTAGGCCTACTAACTCATACAGAATTATGCATTTGATTAGGATCGACAGGTAAAAGAATTCCTTCAGCTATTCTCGTGAATACTTTTGGTACGATCAAGAGTGTCCTGATGACTCTCATAGTGTTTGCTTGTGCGTTTATTTTATCTTTTAGAAAGGAAGTTGCTGAAGTGAAGCTTCATGATGGAAAACTTGGGTGATATCAAAATTGAAAGGGATAAAAAGGCACCTAATTTTAATTTCTTTAGAATTCACTGAATGCCTAATTCAGTGTTGGGTCATGCAAGATACTTTGATAAAGGACTTCTGGTTGTAGTGATTTTGGTCCATGTGGGAGAGACGGGGAGAGTTACGTAGATCAATGGGATGAAAATAAGGTGTTCTCTTTGTGGGGCCTATTCAATGAGCAAATGACTGATGCATATTGCTCCAAGAAGACTAATTATCTGACAGTAGATTAGGCCACATTGAATAGCCTAGGTGTTGAGTGGTAAACTTCTTTGGTGCAAAGAAAGCCTTACAAGTAGTTGTCACAGTTATTTCTAATGATGACCAGTGTGGACTACGAGGGTTTTTGATTCAATGCCGTCTGTAAAGTTAGATTTTATTCGAATCACCTGTGATGTATTCTGTCTTTAGTGTGGGAAATAGGTGAACCAGTATTAACTTCAATTTCGAGCTGGATTAAGGGCCTTGAAGCGAGCGAAGTAAATGCCAGTAATAATCGCTCATCATTTGCCTCGCCATGCCTAGACAATAGCTTCTAGTGGAGGTAAACAAAGTTGCAACTGATTGATTGAGTAGCATCTGCACTCACGACCCTACGTGGCAGTGTTATGCAATGCACGAAAAAATATGACAGTGAATAAGACCGATGTTAACCCTTGATATGGGAAAAATACTTTGATTTTTGTCAAATTTATTTCTAATATGCATGAAACCCACACGCACACACACGCACACACAGGAGCACATACACCTGCTCCTATTTTGCAGTGGCATCATTTTAGCCCAATGGAAGTTTATTAATTATGTTCAGGTGTAGTCAACTATGCCATCGTTGTGCAATTGAGCCACGTTGTTTATCATGGCTCAGATTTGTTCCGAGGGAACCTCGAAATGAAGTGGAGCCGGATGATGATCCAAATTAACACTCAACTATTTCCACCAATTGGGGTGAATCAAATAACAGAGATCATTTATGTTGGGTAGAGGTAATATGCGCGCATGGCTTTATACCTTCAACAAAGATTCAGGAAGCAACAAGTAGAGTTCAACGACACTTCATTCTTAACAATCTCATCAAGTAAATCAATATCTTACCATTTGAAAGAGAAATGGCATTTACATACGACATCAGCCTCGAATCACCCTCCCCTTCCCACTCCCCCCCCCCCCCCCCCCCCCCCCCCCCCCCCCCACCCCACCACCTTAAACAACAAATACCGTTCTCTCTCACTTCGTACTTAATTAGCATATGTTGATTTATTTATTTATTTATATCAAATGGCAGGCGTTTTGATATTTATCATTAGCCCTTAAGTTGACTTCAGGCTTCACAGAGGGGAATGAAAATCAAAGCAAAAAACGTCGAGAAGGGGGTGATAATAGAAGAACGTTTCAAAGATGTAAAAGTGATAGACGCAAAGGTAGAAAAAATGTGGGATGTGTACTGTGTAAGGGGTCGAATATGACATGCAGTGTGGTCATAGCAGTTTAAAGTCAGAAGTCAACTACAGATTGGTTGACATTTTAGCCGTATGAATATACGTTGCCCAGGGTGCACCACGTGGAGGTAAGTCCATCGCGCACCTAAATTAACATATATTGGTTTCTTTCAGTTGCTAGCCCCCTTCCCACCGTCCACCTCCCACATTTCAACATGGAATACTTGATCAAATCAATCAGTTGCACCCTCATTATTTAACATTGTGGAAAAGATTTTTGCTTTAATCAGGCATATTAGGCTTGGCAAACCACACAATTCAGTTGTCAATTACACAGAGAGGTAAGGAAACGGTGTGCAATGGAATAGGGAAAAAATCTTACCGTGGAAGTGCTCTCAACCTCATTTGTTAGCTATGACTAGGTTGTATGCCTTTAAGTTTTATTAACAGAGATGTTCTCCTTCTATTTTCCAATATCAATTAAATGAGAAATAATGGCCATTTTGAATTTATCAGTTAATAGAACGCACTAAATCTTGCAGTTAATAGGATCTGAGTGGAATATGTCAATTTGAAAAATGAGACGATAAGTGAACTAGTGGCGAATTGACATTTAAATAGGACAGGATGACTTTCTGGAAGTAGATGTGCTAATTTTTATGTTTTCAAAATCAATTGATAATCATTTTACCAACATAAAGGAAATAAGTTGGTTCAGATCTGGAAATACTTTTACACTTGTGAAGATTAGATTTTGATGAGATGCACCCAAAAGAATGACACAGTACGAGGTGGGGTGAGGGGGGATGTTTTGCAATTTTAGTTTAAAAATAAAGTGTAGCATATCAATTATCATAAACTGACATCAAGTACATCTTGAAATGAAAGCCGTTGTGCTTATATATTTTGTAATGATTATTGACGTTCCGTTTCCATACTATACTGATTAGCGCATGAATTATTTAGGGGTTTATTATATACATTTATGTTTAGAAAGTTCGAAAATATTTCATTCCTACTACGTAGGTTTCTTGATAACGTCAAAAGTACAATGGGTAAACGAGGGATGGCTTCCAAATAGTCTGAGACATGACAATTATCCTTACAAAACTGGCATGTCAAATACGATGTAACAAATGCCCGAAATATGGGTTCATTAAACCTCAAATCAATTGGTTGCAGGTATACTAATTAAGTTCTCTGAAAAATGCGAACACTAGCCTGGTTTAGTCTGTCTAAGTTTTCTTTTATACAGCCAAGTCCTCATATAATTCGTCATCATGCATTTTGAAGCACAATGTTTCAAAATAGAAAATTCCAAGTTTATTCAAATTGGCCTCATCAATTTCATTCCAACATCAACGACTCCTCATTTCGTAAAGAGGACGGAAGTATCTCACTCTAGTTGACGCGGTCTCCATGTTGAAACAGACTGGCATTGTTTGTTGGCCACGCAAAACGTTGAACCAAATTAGGTCAAAATCGTACAATTCACCATTTCATTCAAGTTCTCTCAAACAACCACTTCTTCTTACATTCCTTCGTCACTTCTCTGTAAACGGTTATCGTACTATTTCTCAAACTTCAGATGCATAGTCCTTAGGCTGATTGCCAAAAACTTATCTGAGATTCAAAGATTTATGCATGATTTTTTCTTCTTACTTGAAAACAAGCAATGAAGATTAAGATCTTAATAAATAACACATATTAAGAATGAAATTGTGTATAAACCAGTGGTGACAGGTTGCAAACGTCGGAAAAATCGGATTTTTTTTATAAACAAAAAATCGGAAAATATGTACATTATTAAACGTAATACATGAGGGAGCCATGTGTGATGATTTTATATGGAGAAATACATCAGCAAATGCATTAGAAACAACTCTAAGAGGATTATTTTGAAAGGCAAGTCAAAATTTAAATAGAACCAAATTAACACACCAAAATTTAAATGCTTTATACTTATGTGCTTTTAACACTGTATGATTATTAGGCAAGTTTTAAAAATGCATAAATAAATCCAAGTTAATCTAAATTGAATATATGTTGATGCTGATAAAATATAAATAGTTATTTCATTTGTACTATTTACTCAAGATCATTCTGTAAGAAAGAAGGATATGGCCTGACATCTCCATACATTTAACAAATATTCTAACGTCAATAAATAGAGTTCAGCCTCACACCAATCTAAACAATTCCATCGAGTAAATCCATATCTTAACTTTTTGTGAAGAAATACCATTTAATGGAAACATCTGCTAACTTTAAATCCAGTTATCGCATGTTTATTTTTTACAGTTCCCAACCCCCACACACCATCCACTCCACTACAACCTCTCAACAATGAAAATTTGTAATTTGATCAAGACAATCAGTTACACTTAAATTATTTGCAACTGTGGGGACTGAGGAAGCAGATGAATGGCTGATGTTCAAAGGAAAAGATATTTGTTTAAATTGTGAATTATCTACTTGTTTAACCACCCAATTCGGTTGCACAAAGCATAGATATGTAAATGAACAGTGTAAAATGTCGTTAATGTTGAAGTGCTCTTAAGCTGGTTTGTTTATTATTAATAATTGATATGCCTTCGAACTTAATAAGCATAAAACCCCTACTGTTTATTTTCTGGGCAACTTAAATGTTCGGATACGTTGAGAGGTGTCGAATAGGCGTTTCAAAAGGAAAATGGGACTGTCGTGAAGTAGATGTGTGAGATTTGATATTTTCCAAATCAAGTGATAATTTTATCTCCGACGAGAAGCAAAAAATGGTGATAAGATCTCTCGAAAATTTTCCACTTTTGGAGATGAATTAATGATGAGATAAACACAAAAAAGTGACGCAGTGCAAGAATGAAATATTATCCTACATGGATTGAAAATGGATTATAGTTTATTTATTGCCACAAACTGACGTCATGTAAAACTTGTAATGAGAGCTATTGTGCAATAGAGTCGTTAATGAATACTGATGTTCCATTTCCTCATGATTTGTGCATGAATATATGTTATATGGTTTTCGGTTTAGAAAATACAATTATTTTTCGTTCATATTCCATGAATTTCTGTTAAAGTTACAAACACAATGGATTTTTGAAGAATGGCTTTCAACTAGTTTGGGGAATTTCTGTTATCCTTACAACAGTGGCATATCAAGCATGGTGTAACAAATGCCTGAAATATGGGTTTAACGAACCTCAACCTGGTTGGATGTAGGTATTTTAATAATGCTAAAGTTTGTGAGTTCTTTTTTAAAATGCAGGCACGTAAATTGAAAAGCATAGGCACAAATAATGAATTCTGATGCATATCATGGACTAAAAATACACTTATGGGTTACGGAAAAAGAAATCCTGAAAAGAGGGTTATGTCTTGAAATAAGTAAAAAAATACGCATTTATTTTATTTATGAGATGATTAAATATAAGCCATTCTAACAGAAAATATCTTACAAGTTTGATTACTCTAATCTTTTAAATCTCAAGGTCATGAAGCATTGCAAGGAAGTCAAATGTACGATAAAAATACGGTACAAATAATTTTTTTATTATGAACCTTTTAGTTAGTCCTTTTGAATTCGATTAATTGTTCCTATTTTAAAATTATTTAAAATTTTATTCGATAATACATATTAAGTGTTTTGATTTTAAAACTTTGTGGCATTGAAAAATAATTTTATATCACTTCAGATTCCTCCTGACAGTGATGAAATGGAAGCACCTTATAAGATGGAATTAAAGTTCTTTGGTGAACAAAATTGGTTTCACGGATTACTGAGCAGAACAGCTGCCTGTAGCCGCCTTTTGGATGATGGCTCATTTTTGGTCGCAAATGATGTAAACGAGCCTGAAAAATTCTTCATATTCGTGAAGTGGAACGGCAAATGTCATGAAGTAGAGATTAAATATAATTTTTTGACCGGGAAATATAGCCTTGGATCAGTCGAATTTATTGATGTTGCTGATTTAGTATCATATTACAAAGATAATCAACTTCCAGTTTTAGATGATCTTGGAGCCGTTTTATTTGTCCCTGTACCTCCTTCTCCAATAAGCCACATCAAAAGTACATTAAATGGTGCTCTTCTTGGTGAATTTAAAAATGCAGATTATGTGATTCCGACTGAAAATCGTGCGAATAGTAGAGTAAGCAATACCTGAAATATAATATTTACAAATGAGGTTCCTTATTGCACTATTCTTGCTTAGTCAGCTGATAACTTATCTCTGGACATGGAGTATCTTAGTTTGCCCGAATGCACTGCAAGTTCCCCAGTTCGTTGCAAACTACAACGTCAACAGATACGCTATCTTCCAATGAATGATAAGCCTCCCAAATATCAGAACAAAAATCCCAATATGTCCCTTGGTCATCTCAACACAGTGAGTTGCGAATCCAAAAGCTTTAGCCGAAGCACACTCAGCCTTCCAACTTGTTCCCGGTTTGATGCCTCCCCGAAGGATTCCACTTTCCAATATTTGGTAAATATGTGCCAAGGATTCATCAATTATGATTTGGGCCTTACTTTCCTAAACTTTATTGATGTTGCTAAACCCCTTGATGAGGAGGCTTTTGATGCGGTATCTAGAGTTGTCCTATCTGCCGGAGTTGATACTGTGGCCGGTTGCCTTGGTAATGAGACAGCCTCTATCCTTGCTCTTAACTGGCTTTCTGAAGCTGGAACGAGCAATAGCTTGCCCACTGATGGTTATTCTCTCCTTCTTTGGCCTGCTGCCAACGGTTTTCGTAGAGACCTTTACAATAGGTAAGGCAAAAATTCACAGTACACATCATGCTAGTTTTATGCTCTATATGCAAATTAACCTCCCAAAATCTTCTCTTCGCCATCACGTATAGGGTTTATCATCCTTCGTTTCAATTTCAGGGATCGTTTTCTCTCGCTCTTTGTAACTGCATCAATTGTGACATTGAAAAATGGCGACTTAAAGGCTGCACTTTTGGCACTTTGGGTAAATGTTATTAAGAAGTTGATTGCATACCACAAGGATCATTACACAGCAAACACAATTGCGAGTGGAATCTTGGCGGTGCAGGTTAGTTCAATTTTTACTTAATCAGTTGCACCAATTTGAGGGATTGTATTGTTAATTCGAGTATAATTAGGATCTGGCATTTGCGATTTCACCATTCTCATTTATCTTCTTGTAAAGCGTGATCGCGCTACTGAATCATTCCTCTTTCGTTAAACACGTGTACCTATCTGAGCATTGTTGAGCTTAAAGACGATTTTGGCATGAATTGTGATACAGGTAAATGCCCAAACAGGTGTAAATTTTATAATTCAGATTTGCCCGCATTATTTAATTTAGAATTAGCTTGTCTAGAGTGTTAATATCTTTGAAAACTCGATCTTGAAAGATAAATCGAATTGAATTTGATTTCATTAAGTCTTTTGTAATTACTTGTCTGACAGGATCGATGGTTAATATTTGAAATTCTACATGAAGTATTCAAAACCATGGCACACTATTGATCGGCTCTAACTTGTATGCAATTGCGCTAAATTCATTCAATTGTTTTAATTGATCGCAAAGATTAGGAGGCGAATATTTAGAACAGTCAATGAGAAAGCTGAATTTTTTGAGGATATTGTGATTATGCCTATTGGCGCGTGTTCCAAAAATACCAGGTATTGTATCGATATAAAAATAATTGAAAATAGAATGATATAGCGGTACAGATTTATTCATTGTGGAAACATCTACATTGTTTGTTGTCCAATTCATTAAACCGTATTGCACTTTCCCACGTTCTGCGTCATGGTAAATGCTAATGGCATTTGCCAGGGATTTGCATGGGGCGTCTATTGCAATCTTCGAATGTGCGTCTTTCTTCATATCTAACTTCTTATTTCTGTGCAACAAATAAACATTTATTGAAGCTATTGTTATTTATCCCCCGCCTCCAATTTACTTTATTTTTTGTTCTGTTAAGATAATGAATCAAAGTCTTCTTTGGGAGAAAGCTTTTCCTTGTGATGGAAATCCTGACGTCATCAATAAAATAAAATCTTCTCTTCTCGAGCATCGTGTTCAGGAGTCAAAGTTATTGGAAGCTACATCAAATTGTTTGAGTAAGGTGGATCAGTGTGTACCCAATATAGCCCCCTTAGTTGAAGAGCTTTATCGCCTTCAACCTCCTGATGTTGCAGCTGGAGGTCTGCCACCATCTTCTCTTATGCAGAAGCTCACCTTGGCTAAGAGTATCTATCGAAGACGAGTCTGTGGTGGTGGTGGTGGAAGTGGTGTTCTTTGGGTAAAGCAGAAATGGCCTGAACTCCAGTCTATCCAGGTGAGCTAATCGAAAAGTTGCCTTAATGGTGTGAAGCCACGCATGACCTCTCTTTCAAATCCCAGTTCCCTCTTTCTATCACAAGCGACAGCAAGTGAGAAGAATGAATAAGCGAAGGAATGGATAAGCGCTTCACATGGGTCATTGGATTTAAGAAGTGCGGGTTAATATTCACTAAAGTTGCTTTGTTTAAAAAATTAATACAACAGGCATTTCCACACAGCAAGGAATATACAGAGTTCGGGCTAAGTTTATGAATGCTTTTTTCTCCTACATGCTGGTATAAGAACCTTTCCTTGCATTGCGAGAGAGTAAAAATGAGTTTTTGAAACAAGGTGCCAAGAAATTCTATCACGCATTACCACCAACATACAATTTCTGAGAGTGTATACTACGACTGGGTGCTGGAAGACTGGCTTCAGATGAGTGAAAACGGCTCAGAAATCCCATACTCCATTAATTCACAAGGTTTTACTATTCCAAATTGACGATATTTAGTGGACGTTTCTATGAGCTCCGGCTTGTAGAGGTTGAGTTACTAGACAGAGGCCAGTAAAGTGTCAGCAACCTGTCCTTTTTTGAATAGTTTTATGTGAATTGATGATGATTTTCGATATCCCTCGAACACATTCCATAGCCTGGAACTATTCATGACGTGGGTATTGTATACTACTCTTAATTACTTATAATGACAAATCGTAGTCATCTTACGGGCTAACTTTGTTAAACAAATAGCATTTTAATGCGGAAATATATCCGACGCATCTAATTCGCCTCATTGACTTTAAAAGTGACCATTTTCCATCAAAATATTTACAGATAAGATCAGCTCTTTATGGCACAATCATGTACTTATACCTTGCTTTATTATCCTATATGACCCTTTATCGGCCTTTCAATTTTTTTTGATTCACAGGTACCAGATGAGCTGCAGTCAATATTCAGAATTGAAAATATACTTCTCCTGTTGCTAGGACCAATCGATATTAGTCAAAACGACGTTCTTGAGAGTTGCTATGGAAAATTATCAGAAATTCTCACTCTTTTTGTCGACACTTGAAATTGCCAATATTTGTATTTATTTTGAATCAAGATATCCATACCATTATCTCGCATTCAAATAGGAATCCTCGAAAAATTGTTATTTTATCTATCGAGCGAGAAATGAATATTGTGCAATACATCTTACTCTACATTCTTCAGTGTTGAATAGCCTAGGAAACCGTTTAGATCAACCCCAAAATTTAGACATTTAGACCAAACTAACTTTAACTTGCATTAAGTAATTTTTTATTGTAATTTGCAGTTGACGAAATGAAGCGGTATTCGTCGTGGATTACGGTTTCTCTTGTCGCCAAGCCGAAGTACTTGTTGTCAAACAATTCTGATAGCAATTTGAAAGTCATTTACTAATATCAGATGGCAGGCTTTATGACAGGCATCATTAACTGTTTAGTTGATTTTGGGCTTCACCGAAGGAGGAACTTCAAAGTCACAGAAAGTGAAGAGGGTGAACAGAAGAGTGATTCACAGATATAAAAGAGGCAGGCAGACAGGCATAAAGGCAGAGAAAAGGTAAGGTGAGTACTGTGGAAGTGGTGGAATATGGCATACAGTGGGGTCATGGTAGTTTGAAGTCAATTACCGGTTTAGAGACTTTGTTGCCGTATGAGTTTACGTTGCCCAGGGTGATCCACGCGGAGGCAAATCTATTGCACATCCCACGGTTTGAAATTTAGCTCAGATGAATAGTCTCGCATTCAATAAGTATTTAACGAGAATAAGAAGATTCTTGTTTAATTCGTTCAGGTGGTATGATTCTCTTCAAATAATTCAAGATGATTAATTACATGGATGATAACTAGTTGGAGTCCCCAAGTTAGCTTTAATTAACTACTTACCTCCACGTGGTGGACCCTGGGCAACGTATACTCACCATACGGCAAAACAAGTCTATTAACAGGCAGTTGACTTCTGACTTTACACGAATGTCTCGACGATGTTCACTAAGTACGCGCATATGCACACTCACAAAAGGATAAACGCATAAGGCAAGAGCTGCTTAAGATGAATTCGATTAGAGATACAGAGGAGAGATTGCGTTTTCTCAGGTCAGAATCAACTAATTTGGATAATGAAAGTGCCAAAAAGTGAACATGTAAGCATTTTTTGTTGCTAACGGTCATGCGCTTTAAAGGCATCCAATACATGTAAAAGCTTAAAACATTTTCATTCCTAATTATTAGACAATACACCAAATGTCCTTTTTTTAAAATGTGTACCTTAAACTCCAAAACCTATTTCAGTGAACTTGGCAATCGTGAATATATATATGAATAATTAAGTGAGGGTTTTGCTGTTATTAGCCTCAGCAAGGATCAAGAATAAGACTTTATGTCACATACTGCATTAAAAGTAGATGGAAGCAGATTTTTTTCAATGGCATGTGACGGGCCACTCATCATATATATGGCGGTGTCTTCGATTGAAGAGATATTTGCATGCCCTGTCATAGGCATGAGGAAATCTCCTTGAAGGCCAGGGTCGATCTATGATTGCTCAGATTACCGTTGTCGATA
>UZAE01001507.1:0-12970 GCA_900617975.1 Rodentolepis nana
TGTGCGTCATCGTATGCCTGCATGTCTGCTCGCCAGGATTGGGAGATGCGCCGTACAACTCTGTGTGCAGCGACCGTACAAACAGTGACCAATCATCAACCTCTGTTTAACCTAATCCCCCATCCTGATCATGAGTAGCTCCCTGCGTGGACACACTTGATCCGCAAGATACTAACTGAATAAGCGTGCTCCGTGTTACACTTTTGTTTCCTTTATAGCTGGGCTATAGCTTAGCTGATTCTGGGAGTCTAGCTAGATGTTGGAGAATCTGCCATAGAGATTCCTGAGTCGGTCAGGCTTTACTAAAGTAGCAATCCGCTACAGTCTTTACTAGACAACACGTTAGTAAACTGTGCTACGACATATTTTGAATAAATACAAGGGGGGAAGGTCACGGGTTAGCCGTGATTAGAAACTACAATCACTAATGCATGTCTGAAGATGTGACTGTCAATTTCTTCAGTTGTTCATTCATTTCCACATTAATAATTCGGAATTCTTCGATTTGCCAATAATGATACTAAGGCCAATGGTGAGTACGTGGTTTGAAGTAATTTTTTTAAATACTCAAAGGTATTTGACAGAAAATCGTTCTCCAAAGTCAGCAAGTTTAATTGTAAAATAACATTTTTGAACTACATTGGCTTATCAAATCTCGTGGCGTTACCTCTTCATTCCCTTCTGGTAACTTTTGAATTTCACGGAAATTTCATATTTATTTCTAGTTTTTACTATCTCTGTTGTTGAAGCAAGAATGATTTTTTTACCATGAGAAAACATTTGAAAACTGGAAACAGAGGAACAATTGCTATACTAAAGCAAAACAATGTGTTGCAATATCTATTCCGCGCCATCATCAAATTACTTCCGCATTATAACCTTGACAAGTTGGGCTTTACGAAGTTTAATTTCCTTCATCGATTAGTTTTTTGTCCGACCCATCAATCGTCTTCGATCGGCCGTGAAGTCAAAGAGCTATCAATGCTAGGTACTCTCTTCTCCGATCTATTATAATCCTGTCAAACCTAATTCTTAATTCCATTGATAAATATGGCTAGGGAAATGGGTTAGTTGAGCTTGTGTGAATCTTCACTTCTCTCTCCCTCTAAGTTTTGAGTCATTCTTGCATGCTATGTAACAGTGAACTTGAAGTTATAAAGAAATCAATAACAGGGAAGTTCAAGCATAAGCAGGTATTGATTTATTCCATTTGAATCCTGGAAACTGGAAGTCCTTGATTTGCTCATAGCAGTTATAATTCCTTAGTAAAATTTCAAATTTCGCTAGTTGACAGCTTCGTTTTATTTTCCCATTTTACTGACCGGTTGGTAGTGCAACCTCGGATTCATTAACATCTCTCTAGCAGTCAAATGAATTTTGAAAAGACCTGCAGCTGCGATTTCGCTTTCAAAGAGCTCACTAAAGTGCATTCAATACCAAATCCAAATCGATATTTACTGATCAGTCTAGTAACCAGCCCCTTTGCGTAGGCGGTATTCGTAGGATTTAAGTTAAATTTTCAAGGAAAGCATTTCCTTAAGAGCGACATATGCCTTAGCGACAATTAAAACGAAAGAGTGTTAGATAATAAAGAAATATTACTAAATCAAGCGAAGAAAAGCAAATTGACTAACTTATACACAGAATAGAAACAATCTGAACCTATTATTTATCAATTAGTCGCTTGATGAGGAGACTAAGTCAAATGAAATGTGAAATGACACCACGGGAAAAATAACTGAATTTCAATTTCCCATTACTTGTTGATGGTATTAGAATTCTGCTGAAATATTTTACGAGAATTTGACAATTTTATCCTTCAGACGGTTTGGTAAATCCTAGAAGGGTTGTCGGGGGGAGGGGTGGATTGGTTGTGATAGAGGTCTAAAGGCCTAGTTACTTGACACTTGGCTTGACTTAGTTTAGTAATTGAAACACAGTTAAAGTGAATTAATGAACTTGTATAGAATGAATTTTTGCGCTGTGAGCCGAATATGTTTCTTCACTATGTTTGTCTTCATTACAAATAGTAAGGCTTTTCATAAACAACATTCCCACTTTATAGAAGCCCGAGGTATTCCAACAAGTAAATCTAGTCGAGGATAAGTATTTTAGTGCTTGAATAATTTAAGTTTTATTTACCATTTTTATGCGTTGGTTAGTCAAGAGCCAGCCAAAATCAGAGCTGCTGTATTCTAGACGGTAGAGATTAAACGTATCAGTAACATACGTGAATTCCTGTCAAATCCATCGCGTAGGCATATGTAATAATATTAATACGTGAATGTATTTAGAACAATGTCAAACAAAGTCTCTCACACCAGAGACTTGATTCTCCAAATATATCATTATTATTTGCATACTTAGAAATCGTAGTTAACCTGATTGATTCAGTAATTCAGCATGGCGAAGAACCACCATGTATACTGCATTATCATTTTATTCCCAAGTATATGAGATTCTTATAAGGCACTTTTCATTAAGTGCATTTTACCAATTATAAAGCACTATGTGGGGTGTGCGATAGACTTACCTCCAAGTGGTGCACCCTGGGCAACGTATACTCATACGGCAAAAAAGTCTTAACCGACAGTTGACTTCTGACTTCAAACTACCATGGCCCGATTGCTTGACATATTCGACCCCTTCTACAGTACTCTTCTTACCTTTATCTCTACCTTCGTGTCTCCTTGCCTCTTTTACATATGTCAACCGCTCTTCCGTTCCGCACCCCTCGATTTTCTGCTACTTTGATGAGCCTTCCTCCAGTGAAGCCTGGAGTCAGCTAAATGGCTAATGATAGCTATCAAAACGCCTGCCATTTGAAATAAATAAATAAAGCTCCATGTAGAGGTGTCTAATTGACCATCTGTCATTGCAAAATTTTAAGTGAACGCCAAATAAACTGATCTCTTCGATTATTGATTGACAGGTATTAAGTAATAGAATGGCAATTGATAACGCGTGTTTTCGATTTAGTTTGGCTTATTAAAGATTCCATTCTGCAATCTCACCTCCCTCCTTTCGACTGCCAGTCAATGGGTCACTAAGCTTGACTCCCGCGAAAATGAACTCAACCAGAAAGTAAAAGAGTCGATTAACGAAATCTCGAAACCCTCGATATTTCGCATTGAGCTGTGTTATCCAGAAGTCTGCCTTATATTTAACTTTACTGTTTTGTTCACTTTTTTAAAAATTCATTCCAGAGTTAATTTTCTTTATAACTTTAAAGCTTGCATGAATTTTAGATTTAAGATCTGCGTAGAGCAAATCTCAAGTGTTAAATAATGAAAATGTCAACTCTACAAACATCAGCATTGGCTTATAAACAGTAATTTGGCAATTTGATTATCTTGACATAAATGATAAACGTAACCTAAGCGTAGGAACTGTCAGGCAAAAACCATTAAGTTTATTTTTTTCCCAAAAATGTTGTTTATTTTAAGTTACCCTATTAATATATTTTCCTCAATTATTTTACTCTAATATTTAAAATTAGTTAAGGCTTTACTTGAGGCTTGCAGCAGTTTCTCAATTATTTATTTATTTATTTATATCAAATGACAGGCTTTATGATAGTTATCATTAGCTCTTTAGTTGACTTCAGGCTTCACGGAGGGGAAGAAACTTCAAGGTGAAAAAAGTCTTGGGGGGGGGGGAGACAGAAGAGTGATTCAAAGATGTAAAAGAGACAGATACAAAGGTAGAAAAAAGGTGAGGTGAGTACCGTAAGTAGTCGAATATGACATACAGTGGGGTCATGGTGGTTTGGAGTCAGAAGTCAACTGCCAGTAAGTAGACTTTTTTGCCGTACGAGTATACGTTGCTCAGGGTGCACCACGTGGAGGTAAGTCTATCACACATCCCCAATTTCTCAATTATAGAACTTTCGATTTTCAAATTTTACACCCTCTCTCAACAATAACATTTTCTACAGATGGATATACACCATACGTGTTAAAACTGTGATAAAATTCTCAAACGACACTCCCACTTCAATTTCTGCCTGCCATTGGAGAGGCCATTAGTCATTCCAGTCTTTTGAACAGCGATCTATTACTATGCGTGTCCCACTTAGCAGTAGGAAGTGTGAATGTTTGTCTAGTTATAAACAAGACACCTGGCTTCCCTTTCTATTCTTACGCCTAGTTGAGCTGAATTTTGTTGTAGTCCAGGGTAGTGAAAGATTTTCAAATTGATGTTGTTTCTAACCTTTTCATTCATTTTAATTTTGCTTGTTTCCCTGCATCCACTCACCTCCTTCCAATCGACTAGCAACAACTCCTCAGCTCCTGTAATTTTAATGACAACTGCGTTCTCTCACTTTGGACGGAAGCTAAACTATTCGCTATCCGTACACCTTGCATTGTCTCCTTCTCTCCTGCTGTAGTTAAGTAAAACGATTCGTTACTCCTAATGCAAGAAGTTAAAATTACACTTTCACGCTCCAATTTGAAAGACGTAAATAATGCAGATGGCACGTGAACTGACAGGTTTGAAACTTTTTGACCCCGAGGATGAAATAGTAGCAATGTCGACTGATACACCACCAGCTAGTAGCCCTTCTGTTAAAATTCTCAACAGAAATGCAGTCAAATTATCTCCCTCTCTCTATCACTTTTCCTCTGACACTTCTAACTTTGGGTAGATTAGTGTGCCCGAGTGTGCCTCAAGGTTTTATGAGTAGTAGCTTATAATTGTGAAATATAATTAACAGTTGTAGAGGTAGTCAACAGGAGGTGAGCTAATTAGCACTGTTTTGACGCTGAACTCAACATCATACCTGTAACAATACTTGCATCTTATAGGACTTGTCCCTTAAACACCTCAAAGCAGAACGTAAAACACCGTTTGTATTCACAAATATTTATTTCATTCACATACAGACAATTCTCATTAGACATACACACATGTACATGTACATTTATATATATATAACCTAAAAATGAGAATAATAAGACGTCTGAGGGAGCAAGACGGAGGGGATAAAGTATTTTTGTACACACATAAATCATTTGTACTCTCTCTCTCTGGGAAAGGGCAAGCTTGAGACGATTTCGCATACAAGGGAAGAGCTTCAACTCTGCGCTATACAAGAGAATCATGATGATGATGATGATAATAATGGTACGTAAAGGCCGATGGCGAACTACCACCACTTGGTGATACAGTTGTCACGAGCCCTCCGTTCTGTGTTACTGAGACCGATGATACAGAAGTCGGACCTGTAGGCCCGGAAGGTTGTGTCAAGTAATGGGCATCCCCTTCTGAGCTACAAATCCCTCTTCTTGGGGAAGGAACCTTCGTCATCGATGAGCACGTCGTTGTTACCTGAGGGAAAGATTTTACTGTGAGCTCATTTCGAGAGGAAGAAGGATATGAAGTAAAGAATGGAGCTAAATTCGTCTGTTGTTGCTGTTGCTGGAAAACATTTTGAGTTGGCTGTTGGTTGTGGTGATGTCTGAGGGAGGAGAGAAGCCGCAGACGCATGGAAGAGGACTGATCACTCCGACAAAAAGAGGGTAGACCTACAGAGCGCCAAGAGTGGGATTTACCCCCTCGAGAATCCAAAGCGGCTGCTAGTGTTCGAGAGAAAATGTTCCCACCGCGACGGGGACCTACCCCGGGACCTGGGGTTAGGGATGGAACTTTTTGTTGAGGGCAAGAGGTGCATTGTTGTTGGGGTTCTACAAATACTTCTTCATGAGTGTCATCTATTGCAGCGTCCCCACCTTCTGAGCCGTCTCCCTCATCATGACCGCGTTTTACTGATGGAGGGGCATGGATGTGGAAGTCGGACTTCTGAAGAAACTCTAGAGACATTGATCTGTAGAAAAGGGAAGAACGAAACAGCCATATACAATACTGCCCAAAAACAATAATCTCTGAAAAATGTTAAGTAAATAATTGTGTATAGGCAGTGTATAGGAATCCAAACTATCGAAAACGTCAAAAACGAGCCGAAGTAGACAAGTCTACCCACAGAGAAGACGTTAAGTGAGTAATTTAGGCATTCAAGTAAGTTTCGTCATCAATTGATAACAAATGCACTAAAGTAGAAGTCATTAGCTCGTAAACTGAAAGCCACCGAAAGTGAAAAACAAGGAAGCATTAATTCAACCTAATAAAATGAGAAAAAAAACAAGTGGAAAAGTAATGTGGAAAAAAAGAGACAGCACACAAAGAAGTCCAACTTATAAGAAGAAATAAAATCCCGAGTCTGTGATTTTGACGCTTAAACATCTCCCTGTCCAATTCGCATTAGACAATAAAAAGCCAAAATTTACAGAGAGAAAACATCCACCTTAATGTACTAGCAGACTTGAGAAAATTGGTTTATTATTAATAAGTGCAAACATCTTGAGTGGAGAAGTAGTATCAATGTGCCCCACTCCTTCCCCCCCTCCCCCATCCTAGGTAAGACAATCGAAAGTCACAACCCCTTACTGGACAGACTTGGCCAGTGGGATTAGCCATTCCAGTAACATGCACAAATTCGTGGTCTCCGATTTCACACATGGCCCATCTTCAACCATTGTGAGGACAAAAAAAACATTTAAAAATTGACATTCTAAAAACTATTGCAGTTATGGAAGATGGAAATCAACTAACTCCTGCCAAGCTCTGTCGCCAATCTAAAGCGATTCCATGCGGGCCTCAACCTTCAGAATGTCAATACATTTCTAAGAAGATGAATTGCTTATTGTCATGACCTCAACTTTGTACACATTTCTGATCACCACATACTTTCACGAAATTTGACAAAATAAAACTGAGCTAAAATCTCCGTATACGTGATTATTTAGACAGCGTAGAAATTTCCCATTGCTTTAAGTTAAATTTAAGCACCCAACTCCTCACCTTGACTCATAATGCTGTTATGACGTCAATGGAAATAGAAAAGTTGCTCACGTCGTTCTTACTAAATCAAAAAAACCCCATTTGTAAGCTTACGCAACGCACCCCGACTTCCCTGCCATCAACAAGCTCTAATTGCTAGATTCTACACCTCGGCTTCCATCTTCAGCTCCAACCTGTCAGCCCCTGCCCACAGTAACCCAGGCAATCCCTTCTACAATCGGGCACTGACCAGCACTATCTACAGCGCCTGCCTCCATAATGTTCAGTTGTAACCCTATATATTGCCTTTTATTTCCCAGTAAAGCATTATCCTAACTCTTTTGAGTGAGCCTTATCCTCTCACCTCATATATCTATCACCTTGTCAGTAAATACAACCACTTGCCTATTAGCGGGGTTCAGTAGGGGATTATGCTCCTCCGAGGGTTGATACTCAGGATGTCCAGGAGGTGCATAAACCGAAGCAGGTGGTGGTGGAGGGGGCCGATGTCTAGTGGGAGTCTGTCCAACTCCCCCTACTTGTCCTACCCACGAAGATGCCCCCGAATTCGATGTGGTGACCAGAGAGGCAGCGGAGGACGATGAGTAGGAGACCTTTTGACTTCCACCACACACAGCGCCACCACTGCTTCGACTGTTAGCTATAGTGGTGGTCGCGTGTCTCTGAGGCCCGTTGCTTGCTGATGGAGGTTCTGTTAAGGGAGCGGAAGGGTTCATGAAAGGCGTGCCCCCTACCCATGCACGGGCTCCCATTGGTGCTGAGAAGGATGGCTGGGAAACGGATGGGGGCTCGGGCATTATACAAGCACCGGGACCTGGTAGGAACTAAAAGAAAAGAAAAAAATTAGCTCTATTGTCTATCGGAACGAGGACTGAAAAGTATCAGTTCTTTCACAAACCGGAATAGCTGTAGTTTCTAGCGTGGGAGGGGCATCTGTCAGATAAGGCCGAATACAATTTTCATTAGCTCGAATCTCCTCTATCACCTGGAGCATGGATTCGGGACGATGCTGCCAGAGGTATTGACAGCAGCTCACGATCAGTCGCCATCTATTGATGAAAGATAAACTTGTGAAATCTTTCTAATAGATGCATGTTTTACTAAGAAATAAAGGTTGAATAATGCTACGATTATATGACATTTAGGGAAGGCGTACTATAATTTAATTTCCTTTTTAGATATCGATACAATTAAGCAAAATGGGCCAAAGGAAGTCGAACCACTGAAGAAACAATGTGGGCAACAACGTGGTAGTATGAGAAAACGTAAACGCTTATTTAAAGGATGGCAATAGAAGGAAAATCCATCAATTTGAAATACTACTATGAGGTATTTTGTGAATGAGCCATTTCAAATTAAACATGTTAGGGCTGGTTTTAATCATTAAAATCTGGAATAATCTTGTAGTTAAAGCTGAGCAATAAAATCCGCTTTTAATAAGCAGTTTTATCACTAATATGATGCTAAATAAGCAAATTTGTTAGTGGGCTTGGTTGAATAGAGGTCTGAACCGGCCAATAACTAGTAAATCTTCTAGAAAAGATGAAAAAGAAACTCACAGCACAGACAAGGGAAAAATTAAAGCCAAACACCAACACAGATCACGTGATCAGCTAGGCAGAGGTAGACCCTATCAGAAGACCCTCACGGCCGGGCAGCGCACGCGCATGCCAAAAAATTCACACACACACACACACACCCCGCACCGTGCACGCATGCGCGCGCTAGCTCGGCCCGTGTGCCAAACCAGAATTTGGCCAAGTCGTCTACACCGGCTCTCTCCCTCCCCCTCTCTCTCCCGCCCTCTCCTCACGTCCAACATCTCATTTCAATTGTATTTAAGAAAAGTAGGAAAAAAATTATGTATTATTTCAGTCTCTACGAGTCACAAAGGCTCGTTTAAACTTGGAGAGAAAGTTGACCTTAGGATCACGAGCTTGCAATGCAATGACAAAAAGAGCTAACTTAGCGGAATCCTCTAGGAAATGCCTCAGTCAAGCCTCAATGTAGAATCCATGAAAATAACTCCTAAAATTATCCTCAAGACAACAGGTACCAATGAGAACTAGAAAGAAGGCATACAGAAAGTAGTGACCAAGACTAGAGGATTTTGTTTTGACCGGGCTATTGCAACTAAAGCAGCCAACATGGGTAGGTTCACGTTTCCAAAAAAAACAAGTACCAAACGTCACCTCAGGAGAAAGCGAAGAACGGAACGAACTGTTGTGCAAAAAAAAACAATTACACTAGCTCAAAATAGAGCAGTAATGAAGTTATTAAAGTTGAATTCGTGACTTCGAAAAAAAGAGCTCGCTATATCATAATGAAGATCCACGTTCAAGTGGTGCATCTGACTAAAAGTAGAGAGTTGAAGGTGGAGCACATCACGACTTCAATCAACCTAAATGAAAAGCAGGAGGAGAGATAGGGGAGAAGAGGGAGTTCTACTTCACCACCTAATGCATCACGTGATACAAGCATTAGAGGGGAGTAAACAATAAAGAAAAGCGAGAAACACTGGGGCTAGCCGCACTAGCCAACGCGTGAGGAAGCTAGTAACTGCTTCATATTCTGGGTTTATTTCTGTTGCGTCAAATCAAGCGCAGATAAATGCGCAGGTACAATTAAAATTAAATTATTTCTTATCTACCGTAAGAAACCATTAGGTTATGAGACTTACCCAGTGCCTATGAAGAGAAATGATAAAATGGATTGAGAGGTAGAAAGACTAATTAAATAAGAAATCGTCAAATTGAGCACAGAATAATACCATCTCCGATCTCATTGAAAGCTGAATCTTAATGTCCATTTCGGCAGCTTACAGTGACTGACAAAGGTCCCAGAGACTCGCCAAAATCCGGAGGTAGGTACCAGAGTGGAATATCAACAATCGATAATCCTTTGTAGGAGAAATAAAGTTTGTGATCTTCACTCATGCACAAAAATATCGGATTCGAATCCCTATAAGCCATTGACATTATGATAGAAAACGAATTTCTCATTCAAATATAATGCAATTGCATTGAACACGATCACTCCCCTTTAGCAGACTTGAGAATTAAGATGCCGTTTTGTTGATAACAGGTCTCAAGCTATCACCGTAAATATAGAGCAAGGTGATGGGAGTCCGCATTTCCGAGTACTGCCATGCTTTATCATCAATGGATTGGAATGAGTCGCTGTGACCAAAGTAGTCACTAGAAGTAATAGCCATTGGTGATCGTGGCCTATCCACCTAATATCATTTAAATTTTGAATCTGATAATATATTGAATATAGCGTCAAGAGAATAACCAAATCTCTTCAACTAATTGAGTGAATCATTAACGAAGCTATTACTGGGAGGTATCATTTTTAAAAGCTTGATCCAGTCTTGAATTTATTTGGTTTTTTTCGAGAATACCAATAGTGGGCCTCTAAGTTTTATAATCATGGTACTTTCAGGGGAATATGTGCATAAACATACGTGTCCTCTCCCCTCCCCCCTTGTGAGTAAATAGTAGTTCACTCTTTTCTTGTCAGGAAAGTTAGGATAGAGAAAACTGATATACTTATTTCAGCATGCATCTGGTGAATGTTTCGTCCTGTCAAATAGATAGACAAATATCAAGTGAAAAGTGAGAAAGTTGGAAAACGCTGTCGGAAGACCCATAGCAAAAAAACTAGTCTGGACGTCGCAGAGTCGATAGAAAAAAAATTAAATGATTTACTGATGAGATCGGAAATTGCGACTTCAAAAATATAGTAATGATTCATATCAATCAACACAACCGTATAATCTAAAAAGAGTAATGAAAAATAAAAAAAAGATCAGATAGGGGAATACGCACACCCGAATGAAAAATTTCCTAGGATTGTATAGTCATGTATGGGGTTAGAGTTTTATATTTCAAATAGTGACTGTTGGCGCAATGCTTACAAGTGGTTAATGGGGGGGGGGGTTATGCGAACGATGACTGGTCTACAAAGTAGGAGACCTCAATCTCACGTGAGATCAGTGGCACGGCCAAGTCAAAGGTGGCAAGGCTGCGGACCACCGGAGGCATATAAAGTGACGAAATGCCCAATAGCGCACTAATTAATTCTGGTCAAGAGGAAATATATAAAAGTGTTCTATTGGAAAACTTCCAACGACCTCAATCAACACACTACTTAATTATAGCGTAAAGTAGAAACGAACAGCCCTGCGCCAATTTCTAAAAAAATTTCCCTTGAATAACAGATATGTTACTTGAATTACGCTAACGTGCCTATATTTGCACGAAGGAAAATTTTCCCTATGGGTGCTTTAAAAATAAATTCAAATTCTCCTCTCCCAAAGCAATCACCCAGGATCATGGATGAAGAAGATTATTGAAGACTTCCAGAGAATACTTGGCTCGAGACAGTCAACAACAACAACGATTCCAATCTCTCGAAGTGCAGAAGTTAGACTCAAGAGCAATCAAGAAGTTAAATATGCCAGTCTGTCAATTGAATGCGCATATTTAAAAGAAGAACAGAAGTGAATTGCAATATCGACAAAATCATTGATTTATAGGCATAAAGATTAATAAGGACTTTTCGAGATAGTTTAAATTTTACAAAATACAGGAGTAGTTAGTAAAAGCCACCTAAGAACATTAAAAATAGCAAGTGTTGTAGTAGATGGACTTTTATCCCAAATACTAGCCTTATAGTTTTGCATTCGTATGTCCAAATGTTGCAAGATATACAACGTTTATAAATCGACCCACAATCATCACTGAAAGTCAAAAATAAATTCCACGACGGTTAGACGTCGATAATAACAAACCTCATCATCATAGCTGCTGTATTTACGGTCTATTTCGAGATGCACAATTCCCGCAGGTGGTACCTAAATCGCCTCTCATTACCTTATCAACATTTGGGCACGCAAGCAACACATGACGGTCTGGTAATTGGTCGGGGTATAAACTGTCACCAGTCCGGAACTGTTTTGACCTTCAAACGTCAGGCGATTTGAAATCATTGTCTAGGTAATAATGTGGGCTTTGATCAAATGCACACCTGTCCTAGAGTCTGAGTGAAACGCAGAATGTTGAAATTTATTTGACATAGCAGTAGAATCTAGTTATGTTAGCATTAGAGCGATGTAGAAGGGGCACCCAATAAAGCCTCGTTTCAATCATAATAGAAACTTGACTGTTCAAACTCTGTGGGCTATAATTCCGCCGTAAATAACACGTTATATTAGTGGAAAAGTGCAAAGCGACGTACACAACAGTTCCGTTGGCAGCAGGTGGAAGGATCTGCGTGATAGAGAATTCCGACCTTTTGACTCTCTCCACGACTTCTACATCTCCTAAATCCGCATAGGGAAACATTCCAAATGTGATAATTTCATAGAGCACAATGCCGTAAGACCAGAGGTCGGATTTCACTGAGAAGATGCCAAATTGTACAGCCTCTGGAGGCATCCATCGAATGGGCAACTCGACATTGCGCGTAAAACGATAGTACCCATAGGGTGAACCTGTCGAGGCTTCACGAGTCAGGCCGAAATCGCCAATTTTAACTACATGATCTGGACCCACAAGACAGTTTCGACAGGCAATATCTCGGTGGATGAGTTGTCTGCTGTGAAGGTATGCTAATCCCTCAGCAATATCTAGTGCCATTCGGGTTAGTGTAGCTGGACAGATGTCTTCGTCATCCGGGCATCTAGAAAAAAAGACCGTGAAGATAATATTAAAAAGGTGATAGAAATTATATAGCCAATATCTGATACATGGGGGGGTGTGATAGACTTACCTCCACGTGGTGCACCCTGGGCAAAGTATACTCATACGGCAAAAATGTCTATTAACTGGCAGTTGACTTCTGACTTCAAACTGCCATGACCCGACTGTATGTCATATTCGACCCCTTCACAGTACTCATCTTACCTTTTTTCTGCCTTTGTGTCTGTCTGACTCTTTTACATCTGTGAATAATTATTCTGTCCCCCCTCTCGACTTTTTGTCACTTTGATGTTCCTCCTCCTCCTTCTCTCTGTAAAGCCCGAAGTCAGCTAAAGGGCTAATAACTATCAAAACGCCTGCCATTTGAAATAAATAAATATCTGACACATCTGACACAAGATTGT
>UZAE01001508.1:0-12957 GCA_900617975.1 Rodentolepis nana
CAGGGTGCACCACGTGGAGGTAAGTCTATCGCACACCCGTCTCCGATGAATATAATTTTTGCAGAACATGTCAATAAAACAATGGGGTGTCTCTGTCTACGAAACTCGTAGCATATTATTATGCCATTGCGCTCATCGGCAATGCGTGAGTAAATTGTCTATCCAATTTAGCAGATTTAAAGTCGTATCCACATCTGAAAACGGATTCATGAAAAATTCATCATTATTGTGTATTTCAAGGCGAAAAAAGATAATATTCTTTTATTATGATCGCCTTAACTAAAGTGGGAATTAATGTGAATTAAGCATTGGCAGAAAATCGATGTCGGACATCATTTGAACTCTGAACTCATAAGTTTGTGCGAATTTTAATTCATTCATCTACATAGCAATATGAGAATTCCAAGTTTCATATTTTCATAAAATTTCCCATTATATATTCACATAGCCTTGGTATTAGTCATCCACTGTGCAAGAAATACTATCCGTTTTTTCGAATGTCCGCTTGTGCTTGATATATATTGATATTTTCTTATGTATGTTCTTGAGAATATGGCCACCCACCGTTGGTATGCAGTGCGGCTGCGTCGGCCAATCCAGATTCTAATGACTTCACGTCAAAATTGACTTCAGTTTCTACCATTTGCATTCTCCTTATTTCTTTGAACTAGACCAAGCTATTCGATTTAGCACCAATACTAACTCCTGCGTCTTGAACCATCTTCATGCCAGTAGGATTCTCAAATGGAAACTTATTGGAGTATTGGCGTCTATTTGAAATCCAAACAATTTATTTCCAGTTGCAGGAAGGTCATTATCCTGATAGCTCTTACGCAAAACCAAACATGACTTTCCTCTTTGAAAGTTCCTTATGCAATTAATGGGAGAAGTTGAATTCATTTTATCCTTCAATTTGCCTAATTAATTTGATCTACATTAAAGATTAATAATCGTTTTTTTATAAACGAAATTTAATTGTGTGCACCGATTTGTTTATTGTTCAATTTTTAATTATGAAACATCTATGGGGTAGTTTCAATCCATTAGGCTAATAGAATTTAACATTATACGAGACAGCCCATTGTTACAATAAGATGGACATTAATACTCCTTACAATAACAGCAGAGAACAAAAAGTCAACTTCGAATTTTGGTGCTTTTTCACGTCTTATTTATTTTTACCTTTATGATTTTCGCATTTTGGATCAATCGATATTTTACAACTAAAATAGGAAAAAACGGTTTCTTCCTCAACGGGATTAGGGATAGCTGTCTGGTAAAAATAAAAAATGAAGTAAACAACTAATCGAAAAATATTCTCTAAGTTAGTATGTCTTTTGGAATGCGTAGAATTACGAGGTCATTGGCCTACATAATTATTGAGTTATGTGTCTATTAAAGGTGTGGGACACTTTATCGCTTTGTCCGTCATCACATGCCTGCACGCCAGGATTGGGAGGTGCGGCCGTACAACTCTGTGTGCAACGACCATACAAACAGTGACCAATCATCAACCTCTGTTTAACCTAATCCCCCATCCGTGACCAATCATCAACCTCTGTTTAACCTAATCCCCCATCCTGATCATGATTAAGCTCCCTGCGTGTACACTTGATCCGCAATATACGTCCTGAGTAAACGTGCTCCGTGCTACACGTCTATTTCCTTTATAACTGGGCTATAGCTTAGCTGGTTCTGGGAATCCTTTCATAGCTGGGCTATAGCTTAGCTGGTTCTGGGAGTCTTTCATAGCTGGGCTATAGCTTAGCTGGTTCTGGGAGTCAGCCTATAGCTGGGCTATAGCTTAGCTTATTCTGGGAGTCTAGCGTAGCTGGGGTATAGCTTAGCTGGTTCTGGGAGTCTAGCTAGATGTGGGCTATAGCTTAGTTGGTTCTGGGAGTCTAGCTAGATGAGTTTCCCTTATAGCTAGGCTATAGCTTAGCTTGTTCTGGGAGTCTAGCTAGATGTAGGAAATCTTGCCATCGAGATTTCTGAGTCAGTCAGGCTTTACTAAGGTGTTTAGCTGGTTCTGGGAGTCTAGCTAGATGTAGGAGGATCTCCCATTGAGATTTCTGAGTCAGTCAGGCTTTACTAGCGTAGCCAGAGATTTCTGAGTTAGTCAGGCTTTACTAGAGTAGCAATATTTCTGAGTCAGTCAGGCTTTACTAGCGTAGCAATCCGTGGAGCTATAGCTTAGCTGTTCTGGGAGTCTAGCTAGGTGTTGGAGAATCTGCCATAGAGATTTCGGTCAGGCTTTACTAGCGTAGCAATCCGCTACAATGCAATCCGGTCAGGCTTTACTAAGGTAGCAATCCGTTACAATTCTCAACCGGTCTGGCTTTACTAAGGTAGCAATCCGCTACAAGTCTTTAACCAAGGCTTTACGAAGGTAGCAATCCGCTACATGTTCGAGACTTAGGGAGCAATCCGCTACAAGTCTACAAAACAATATACATAACTAGCGTAGCAATCCGCTACAAACTGATATTTCGATTTCACTCTTTTCAGAGCCAGTTATTTTTTGAGTAATTAACTAATTTTCCAAAAGTGTAGCAACGATTAATGCTCGCTGAAAATAGCTCGATCTGTTTAAATTTCAAATAATTTAGTCATGATGTAAAGCGCGGATTTATAAATTAATAGAATAACAGCAAAGACGTGCAATGAGTTTACTGGAATTCGAAAAGATGGGCATAAAATCTGCGCTATCGTCTGAAGATCAAACGGACTACGAATTAGTTGACGAAAACGAGACTCAAATTTACATTAAACCGCTATTTATCGAAAACGCTGTTTATGTCTTTTACATTCCTGTAAGTTAGCTAAATGGTCCGAAGACAACCGACTTTGTGTTATTATATTCACTCCCTATTTTTCCTTCTCTCAAGAATAATTATCCACGTTCGGTACCGCAATTTCAATATATCGGAGGTAATTCCACATTTGTAACCCCAGTGAACACCTTTCCGCATACGGATAGGACATTAATTCGATTGTTTTTAAGAGCTATTTTTAGGGATTGTCAACTTTATGACAAACCCTTTCCAGATTGCTTTAAAGTGCTAGATCCCATTTTTCATCTCTACTTACAAAGCAACCCTGATGGCTTATACGAATGAGTTGTCCAATTTACTTTTAACATTTCCATGCACAATGTGGAGAGCTTACCCACTCGATTTATTTGTCACAACGTATTCCAAAACATACCCTGATGTTGTATATTGTAACAATAAACTAATTTGGTTAAAAGTGCGACATCTGGAAACACTAAATTTTTTTTTCAAATGGCAGGCGTTTTGAATATTTATCATTAGCCATTTAGCTGACTTTGGGCTTCGCAGAGGGAGAAAAAGCAAAGTGAGAACAATTCGGGAGGGGGAACAGAAGAGTGATTCACAGATGTAGAGGAGACAGACCGACACAGAGGCAGAGAAAAGGTGAGATGAGTACTGTGGAAGCTGTGTAATATGACATACAGTGGGGTGATGGTAGTATATAAATGAAAGGGCTTTTAAATGGTTACATATAGAATTTTCAAAGGTTGTTGACAATATTGAAGTAGTGCAAGTTGTAGCACTTTGCTTCGGCTATACTTACAAATCTATGGTGATTTCTCCCATTTTTGGATGGACTTCCAGGTCTAGCTAAGCTACCGCAAAGCTATAGAGGAGACAGGCATAACACACACGGAACACATTTACTCGGGTCGTGTGCGAGTGAGTGTGTGCGTGAAACGCCATCGAGCTTAGTCATATAGGGTTTGAAATACCAAACGAGGGCTATTGATTAGCGGTTGGTTGGGTACACTCTCCGCTTAGGCCAGAACTTGCCTCCCTACACGAAGTTGCATGGCGTACCTTCGAGCCTGTCTGAGTGGGCGGGAGTATACGCTGTCCAGCGGTGACTACGGTGTGTGCCCCACAAAGTCAATTGCAGTGCATTCAATGAGCAGCGTTTATTGGAGATAAATAGGATAGATTATCAGTTTATCGTTTCCATTCATTGCTTGATAGAATGCTGGTTTATCTCATTTACCTCCATTAAATAGATAATAACTTGGCATGTTCCAGTGAAGGGACTTCCATCCGCCTTTGAAGAGTTCGTCTGCATCTTAAAATAGTGCCAAAGGGACAGACGGGTGTTGAAGTTGCACAGCATTTTGGCATTTGAAAATACAGTAAAGACTTTTGCTATATCCTGGATTTACTAACTGGTATTCTAAGTATATTATTGCTATTTCACAAGATTGCTGTTAGAAGTCCCTGTCTGACCATAAAATAATGTATGACACTTGATTTTAGATTTAAGTTGCTGCTTAAATTTTACCGATACTTTACGCTTACCGTTAGGCAAGTGTGAGAACATTTTGGTAAGGTTTTAATCAACCTTTTGAGTCATGGCCTTCCAAGTTTTGGGTGATTGAAAGGTGGGTACAAGTGACACCTAAAATTTTGCTTTCTACCGGTGGTTCGTCTGATATTGCCGTGTTAGAGCTTCACACAATGCTTTTTAACAAATGCATCTGTTAGAAAGGAGGGGGGAGGGGGGTTGTGAGTGGGGAGCGGGGTACGAATTTTCGGGAAACAACGCAAGTATATAATGGCACGTATTTTGCATTCAGATTATAGCTCAAATGTACTTACATTTTCATTGTTCTTTAAGCAGAAAGCGTTAAAAAATAGAATATGCCCCAAGCAGATTCTTATTAAGTGAGGATAAAATCTGACGAACAGGAGCCTAGTTAGACCAACAGGGCTTAGATGTCAAGTGTGTACTTTGAATGAAATATTGAAGGCCTAGTCATAACAAAATGAGGAGGAAATACTCAAGGGATAATTCGATAATGTGATGGGAAAGCTACCGCTGAGATATCAGGACTCCTACATTTATTTATATCAAATGGCAGGCGTCTTGATGGTTATCATTTGCCCTATGACTCCTACATTGACTGTGCAATATGCTCATAGGTTCCTTCAAATTTCATCCATCTGTCACTCTCAAGTCCAACAGGAGAAGACGTATCTGAGTTTCGAAAATTCAGGGCCATATAAGATTGTTTTATTAATTTTATATTAATATCACATTATTGATATGGCATCTTCAGTTTACGATTTCACGAAAAATATTAATATATGGAAACCCCCTTACGCTAATTTCGTTAATCGTAAAATATTTTCCTAGCCGTAGTTATGGTTCATTTATGCACTTAAATCGAAAGAATTTAAATTTTTTCAGGACATCACAATTTTTTCAAGTGGCAGGCGTTTTGATAGTTATCATTGGCCATTTAGTTGGCTTAGGGCTTCACAGAGAGGAGGAGGAACATCAAAGGGACAATAAGTCGAGGGATGGAGAACAGAGGGATCATGGTCGTTTGAAGTGAGAAGTCAACCGCCAGTGAATAGACTTTTTTGTCGTATGAGTAAACGCTGCCCAGGGCGCTCCACGTGGAGGTAGGTCTATTGCACATCTCCGGGCTTCATGAAATTATTTACAGGAAGCGAAAAATTTGTTGCTTTATCCTCTAACGCCCTTAGGACCGTACGGTCCTCTGTCAAAATAACCGCCATTGGTACTAGACTCGTAACAGAAGACGCTATTACCATTTGAAACATATTCAATACGCGTCTATGGTCCTCGCCTGATACCACCAAAAGTAATCACGTCGGCTGTGTCAGTCTGTCGTGATTTATCTTAATAACAACGACTAGAAGTGAACTTTTAAAGTTGATATACTAGAAGTTTTCGAAATAAATTAATATTTCGTGTTGTGTTTTCTAGAATATTTTGGTCTTGTGTCGATCTTAGACTTTCCGTATTAATGCACGTAACACGAATTTGTTTTAATTACTGGTAAGTGATAAGTTGCTTGCTGCACTTCAATAAAAGCTATAACGTGGGAGATGCTATCTTACAGCCTTTGTGGTGTTGTTTAAATTCGAATAGATTGGTCAATTTACTTCCAATTAGATACAGTCATCAATTTTTAGAAAAATTGCATTGAATTTTTTTTCATAGAAGCTAATTATCATTGGCTAGGTGAAGAATTAGCTTGCTGATTAGGGGTCTTGTATTTGGGTCAGTATCTCACTTGCAAAGCCGAAATTTGCTAAAGAGGACTTATTAACTAAAAGTTGATATCGATGCCGAGCAAATTAAGTAGAGATTCTTTTTTTCCCACTTAAATAAAACTAAGTTGAAAATATTGTATTAATGGCGTAATCCCACAGTTTCGTGTACTTTAAATCCCATTAAACAACATTTAAGCCAACTCTATGAAAGTGGCCTTGATTTGTAGACCTCTCAATCTTCGCCAGCAAACCATTGACAGCGTCTAACTCTCCGATGATTTTGTCTCCCACACAATTTAAATGCGACGTGGTCTTGATTAAATGTCTTCTCGCGAGATCCTTCTGCGCAAATGCGTAGTGAGGTCTTTAATGAATAGATGCTTGTTTGCCTAAATGTCCACTCTTTCCCTCCCGTTAACATAGTTACACTTTAACTATCTTAACGGCTTTCGACTGCCTCAAGCTTCACCGAGGGGAGGAACATCAAAGTCATAAAAAGTCGAGGGGGAGGGACAGGTGAGTGATTCACAGATGTAAGAGAGACAGACACTAAGGTAGAGAAAGAATCAAGGTGAGTACTGGGGAAATGATAGAATTCGACATACAGTTGGGCCATAGTAGTTTGAAGTTAGAAGTCTACTGCCGATTTATAGTTTTTTGGGGAATGAGTGTACGTTACCCAGGGTGCACCAAGCGGAGGTAAGTCAATCGCAATTGAGGTGTTTTTATGATCTAATTTCATGATTTTGGAAACTTCGTGACTTCACAATGGATTTTACTTAAAATTGCGAGAGAAGCTATTTTACTGTTTCATATCTATAATCTAGGGGTGTGCGATAGACTTACCTCCATCAAAACGCCTGCCATTTGATATAAATAAATATCTATAATCTATATTATGCTTGTCATCGTGGTCATATTGAGGCAGTGAGTAGGGTGGGGAGGTCTTTTTTCTTGCATTTAAAGGGTCAGTCATAATATTCAACTGTTTAGTTTAAAATCCATCTTTTCAGATTTTATTTTTTTTGTCGGAGAAGAGTTTGTCTTAAAAATAACCCTTGTTTCTTATCATACAGCAAGGTGAATAGCTTTATTGCATGCAAAATATATGAATGCGGGAATGCGGTTAGTGTGGACTGACAGAGGCCGACACATTTACCTAACTGATTAGACCATTGTAAGCCACGTTCGGTGTTCACTATCGAAAACTGCCTAACGACTGGGTCAAGATTATTATCCGCGGATGAGCCACCACTTCTCAGTCCATGAGGCTGATTTGACACTCAAAGTGACCTCGTATATGGGTAGAGTGGGACAGTGGTCATGTTCAACATTAACTTTTGGGTTGTGAAGGTAAGGAAAAGTTTGTTTTAAGAAAAGTTTAATGAATCTTAAATAGGTAACCAGTTGATTACCACGTTGGATCGGATCAGCGCAGAAAATCCGACCTTCGCTTACCATTCGGTTAAAACACCTTGAATGGATAGATGTTCGTTCTTTTAATTGCTCTTAAATTTGAAAATCGTACACAAATTCATTTTTATAGATGGGTTTCAGTTAAAAGATTGTGAGCGAATGGGAAATATAGAGTGGGTTTTACATCATAGGTTGAGAAATTTACTACATATTTTATAACTTAAAGAAAAAACAATTTCTAGCCTACAACCGATTGCTTAAAACTATGAGATGGTAGCTACTTTAGTCTTATCTGTTTGAAGCGGGAAATTATGTTGTCTATCCGGGGTGTGCGATAGACTTACCTCCACGTGGCGTCCCCTGTGGAACGTATACTCATTCGGAAAAAAGTCTATTAAACGGCAATTGACTTCCGTTTTCTAATTACCATGACCCCACTGTATGTCATATTCGACCTCTTCTACAGTACTCATCTTACCTTTTTCTGCCTTTATGTCTGTCTCTTTTACATCTTTGGAACTCTCTTCTGTTCTCCCCCCCCCCTTTCGACCTTTTCACTTTGATGTTCCACCCCCTCTGTGAAGCGCGAAGTCAACTAAAGGGCTAATGATAACTACCAAAACGCCTGCCATTTGATATAAATGTTGCCTATCCTTATCATGATGCGCATATTTTTAACTTGTTTGAATGCTCTCTCTTTGAATCAGAGCATACAGTAGCTAAACAAAGAAAGGCACAAATTTGAATGGTGTGAAATGACACATTCTATTAGTAAAGCTTTCGATATCTATGGACAAAATAACACCTATAGTCAAGCTAAAAGATGCTTTGAGGCTTTAAGTGTACGGAAAAACATTTTACCTGTGTTATGAAAGCCTAAGTAGGATATTTCGAAAGGTTGTAATTCATTCAATATTTGTTTCAGTTATTTTATTTACTTATACAGTTGGTCACGTTAAATTTAATACTTTAAAGATCTAAGTACTCTAAGTATTTGAGACAAAATTTTCCTAATAAAGTGATGGAAACCGAAGTAGAAACGGAAGATCCTGGAAGAAGACGGAGTTGCTACAGGCTGTCCATTTAGGAGAAAAGGCAACGCAAAGTAAGACATTTAAACATTACCAAATAGAGAGGAATATTCAGAAAATCTTAACGAAATAGATTGATTAGTTGTTGAAATCGGGTTGGAAATGTAAACGTGTGGAATGTTGTAAAAATCTTGAATTTTTTTCAATTTTTTGTTAAAATTAAGCCAGATCAAAGTACGAATCCAAAAAACAGAGGTCAATATTTGTTTTGAATTCCGAGGGGTTGGATTCCATTAAAATTACTCTTTTATCTTATTAAAATTGAAATCGAATATAATCCGAATTTCAGTGAAACATAGACTAAGGAAGATACAAATGTATTTGCCACTAATCAGTTAAATTATCACCAACCTATTAAGGAAGAGGATAAAGCACCCAGCTTGCTTATTTGGAGGTTTTCATGAAATTACTGAAATTAAACTTCAGTAGTATACTCGTCGTATCTCTAGACCTCTGACTTTGCGTATACGGGTATGTTACTAGTGATGCCAGATAATCAAAAGCCATCAAGCTTGAGATATTGTATTAACTGTTAAAGATGATGAAAAATGAGAAATTTGGAAGGTAGGGGTCTAAAACTAACCGATTCTGTAGAACTAATGGTTGTAATTGGCGCCGGTTTGAAACGAGGGCCATCATATCTTCAGAATTTGGGAATGCTTGATCCCTTTAAATCCCCTATGAGTTTCCAAGCAAGTGCTTGCCTGAATATTCACAATTATGTCTAAAAACCCCGACATATTACAGAATTTGCAAAAGAAGCAGCGATTCCATTCTAATCGGTGAGTTGAAAGTGATATTATTTTGACTCAGATTCCATTTAAAAAATGGTAATATCTATTTGAGAGTATTTGCATATTTAACTTCTGTTCGTTCGAGAAGATTTGGCTCTCTCTGTAGGCACATCATATGTACAGAAAGTTTGACTTAAGTTAGGGAACACGTTTTGCTTCATAACTCTATAACCCTTTTGTTTTAATTCAATGTAACTCGTGAGATTGACCTAAAAGTGAAATTGGTGAGACAAACACGTTAAGTGAGGTTACTTGTATACTTATCTCAGTAATCAGATGATGGCTGTTGACTGTCAACTGATTGACGTTAAAAGCTTTTACGTATAACTTTCACGTCATGACCTTCAAGGAAGGTATTTCCAGCAAAGTATTTGTACACCAAAGCGCTTCATTTCGTTAACAAGATGGACATTATTCAGACTCGATCTAAGTTAAATGGAGAGAGCAAATTTCCAGCATGAAAACGAGGCATCGAAATTATTACCCTAATATTGAGGCATCGTGAAATCTAGCGCATCAACTGTTTCTAATACAAGCAAAGCTACGAAAGAAATTTACATGAATGAAAATGTAGTGTGCGTTGAGAAGAAATGACCTGTTATCGAATATTATTTTGTCAAGCTTCAAATGGTTGACCACTTAGGTTGAAACTTCAAAGTAAAATTGAAAATATCATGGTGTCGACTTACATACAAACATGCGAATACCGATTATAAAAGGTGGGTTCGATAAAGTTTATGACCTCTCAAATTTACCCCCGAATTACAAGTTGCAATGTGTTGGGGCGTTTTTTTCAAATCACTAAGCCAAGAGAAATGTGAAGCAAGTTAAATTCAGTAATGGCGACGGTAAAATGTTGGTGAAATTTGGAGAGAGAATGAGGGAGAGGCCAAAAATTGTGCGACTACATCTACAGCCTTATTATCCCCTTATTCACTTGGGGCAAAGTCAGGTGAAAATCGATAATCAATATTCGCTAACTGTGTCGAGTGAACACAGTTCAGACGAAAATGGGATATTTTATTATCAAAACATGAACTAATAATGGGCGAAATTGTAGGAACTTTTTGGTGCGTTATTCAGGGTACAAAATCACTACAACTCTCTGCTCACTCGAGCTGCTTATAGTATTTCAGTTCATAATATCTCTCCATCTCATCTAAAGTTCACTTTTCAAATCAAATTAACTCTACCAATTACGGAAAAACTGCCAAACTCCTGTAGCCTTCAGGTGGCTAAGTGGTATTGCAAGTGGATTTCACTAAAGCTGATTTGATGAGGCTCCTAAATTGCCACATAAAGTTGGTGCATTGACAAATAACGGGCAAAACAAGATTGAATATTAATAATTGATAGTGAACTTAATTCTTCTCCCCGTGGAATTGAAAGAGAATAATTACTTTCCATGAGCTTCTCTTAACTTAATTAACTTTCTCATAAAATGCGAGTACGCTTTTCTCTATTTCCAATTAAGAAGGGAGTGAACGACCATGGTTTAGTAATCGTCGAATCCACATGGGATTTGATTAAAGCACATTGTTTTCGCAGAAAAATTCCCTAATTAACTATTTAAAGTGTCCTGTTCTTATTTAACATTTAGTCAATAAATCAGACAAGAATCATGGGATTTGAATACTTGTACACGAATTCTCCGTTGAACAAAAATATTGCACAAACCCCAATCCAAAATGTCCAAAGGAAAATGTTTTTGCTCTCAGTAAATACAATATTTGTTCATTATTCAAATTCTTAAAGCATTAAGTCATTTTAGCATAATGTATGTAAATGTCGTGAAACGTATAATTTGGTCATCAATTGCAGCTATTTCCCTTTGCTCTTGTAGTTTTTGATTCTTCCTTTGAAAAAAACGGCAACTTTTGGAAGTAAAATATATGTTTATCGGTGGATTTAGATCCAAGTTGCAAATCAAAATAAGTATTCTCTTGGAATAGTTTTCATGACCCCACAAAGATATATATCAGATTGGGTATGCTCTGGTGAAAGTGGGGGAAGTGGTAAAACATACCTTTATCCTTTTATTTCCAATTCAGTGATTCTAACGGTTATCAAAACCGCAAAAGGGAGGCAAGTATTTCGCCCGGTTATGACTATTCGTGTCCAATTATTACACGCGCATTCAAACAAATGTAATGAAGTTTTCGAAGTTTTGAGTTAGAGACAATCATTATTTTTTCTCACTAACTTTGTCGTGAGCGATCTAATTCTCACTCTCTCTCTCTCTCTCAGTAGAAAACTGGTGTAAAATGACCATTTCTTGGTTTTCTTGATGACAGACAAAAGCACCTGTTTCTCCGATCATATTTGTTGTGCTTGGGAGTTGTTACAGCGACAGTAGCACCCAAGTTCAATTTACCCATGTGCTTCAAGTGTAATTACGTAAATGAGCATGGACGTGTGAGCTGATTTGTTAGCCATTGAATCGTTAAAGGAGGTTTAGGTTCAACGAGGTAGCTTATTACGCCATCATCAGGATGTGCAGGTCGTCATGATTTTTGAGCATTATTTGAGTTCCCATTTACCGATTGAAATCTTCTAGAGAGAAATTCACATCAACAGAGTGTAGTCAATTGGCCATGCATTCCAGTAATGACTTTTACACTCCTGCAGGTGTTCAAATCCTGATAAAAGGAACGTAACATGCAACATCTGTCCGAAGTGTTTTCTGCCTGTTTTGGGTTTGGTCGTTTTTACCCTGTAAAAGGAAAGGATATTTACATATTAATGATGTTAAATAGTTTTTCTATTTTGAAGCAAATTTAGTTATCTGTTTCCTTCGCCGTTCCTGGACATAAAATAAGCGAATTATTTGTATAATGTACTATATCTTATTGATAACCTTGATATTTAAAATAATTAGCATCTGAAAATGAAAACAGAACTTGTTTTAAAGTTTGCCTTAAAAGAAGAAAATGACGTCTCAGAGGATAAAGGCCCAAATCCTATAGAATTCCACTGAATTAGATTGACAATCACCCTATTTAAGTATGAAAAATAAGGAGTATCTCATCTATAAATGTTCGGTGTATCCACCTTCCACTTTTGGATGAGCGTTGGAAAGACCTTTTCAACTATCACCATTATTATTCCACATGTTATTACTGCCATGAAACTTAATATATAAATGAGTTTAAGCACATATGCAGACTCTGCTAGGGCTCTACACATTTAATTATTGTTTCTTAAAGTAAATAGTATTTATTTATTTATTTATTGAAGTCAAAAACGAATGCCGAGTGATAGACTTTTTTGCCGTAAGAAAATACGTTGTCTAGGGTGCACCACGTGGAGGTAAGTCTATCGCGCACCCCTAAAGTAAGTAGTTGATTTACTAAAAATATCCATTTCGTGCTTGGTAATGTTCCAAACTTTTGATTTGTTAAACAATATCTATTTACTATTACTAACTTTGTTCATTTTCAGGTTTTATTATTTTAAACCACCTAGTACCACGATGTTTACAGTACCAGGCTATTGCCGCTCAAATGTGGTACTAAATGCGATACTGTAGATGTCCATACTTTGACGTATTACTTTTATTTTTCAAATCAAACTGAATAAAATATT